>LNAR01000448.1:24407-38320 GCA_001630585.1 Pseudogymnoascus sp. BL549 | reverse complement strand
GATCTGGAGGGGGGTTAGTTGGGGGGGGGTCGGGCAGGTGGGAGTTGTGGGGTAAACTCACGGTGTTGTCGAGGGCGACGCAGAAGACGGCCATCATCAAGCTGAAGACGATGAGGTAGAGCTTGGGGCCCATGGGGAGGTAGTCTGCCTCGTCGTCGTCTGCGAGCTCCTCAGACTTGGTGTCCTCGTCAGCGATGACAGCGACATCCTTCTCGTCTGCTGTCTCCGGCGCGACATCCCTCTCATTGGCAGCCGCCAAATCGGCCTTAGCAGCCTCTACCGAAGTGAGAGAAGTGGTCGTTGCAGTTTCGTGGCCCGCCTCCTTTGCGTAGGGCGGGACATAGACCGTCTGGCCTTCGACTGGGGTCGTCATTGTAAAGGCACACAGGCGGCGGGAGGGGGTTAGTGAGGGTGGTGAGAGATTGTTGATTTGATTGTCACGATGGGATCTGGGAACACAACACAAAAAAAAAAAAAAGAATCAGATTAAAGGTGCCATGCCACCTCCTATTATAGAACACCAGATCATGGTGGAGCCCCAGCTGCCAGATCTAGTTTCGCGGACGCGGATTTAAGAGTCAGCCTCTTCCTCCGGTGGTAGCAAAGAACAAGGCTACTGGAAATTATAGAGGTCCGCGTACTTAATCGCATGGGGCGTAATGGTACCCCCGTGGATTTTCCAAAACGTAGACCCCTGCCGCCTGCCTCGTGGCTAGACCTGATACAGCATGTGCCAGGGCAGATGGGAGCCAATCAAGGGGTCGAGTGGAGACATGGAGTGGATTATTAATGGACGGGGACAATCATGACAATCTGCGCTACCATGGCGGCTTACTCTCCCATCCCCACAACCTTACGCGCTAACCCTCTTCCAGCCGCCGTGGTGCATGTTTTGGTGGCAGAGTCGAACAGATCGCGGCTTTTACTGAAAGGCCGTGGCACCGGACACCGGCGATTGGCTGGCCCTAACCGCAATGATGACCAACACATCGCTGCAGGCTCGGGGCCTAGCTCGGTCCCGAAAATTTCCTTTGGGGCTTCCTTGGGGGGCTCCTCCTATTCCTGCCAATTTTCCCTCGCTAACACTCTGCCAATCCTGTCAATCATATGCTTCTTTTAACTCCTGAATCACGTGAAGACGCGTATTTTTGACGCACACTTGTGCCAGCCTATTTGCGGATTGCGTATTTTCTGTCCCATACAGGAAGAGGGTTGTATGTGCCCGTCTGGAGACGGAGGGATACAACACACCACGCCGTCTCGGCGGTCGAATATGTGAAATGGGGTGGTGATATGTGATGAAATTGTACAAGCGATGCCCTGCATCACAAACAACACATGCCAGCAATCACAATGTCCGTATGCTGCACAAGAAAGGTACACAGCACAATCATCACAGCAAGATCTTCACTCCCACTCCCCAATGGTGCCCCCAACACCTGTGACTCCTCTCATCCCCGGCGCCAAACACAAACCTGCATAGCCACGACCATCTCACCGAAACATATTTACTACATTGCCTATCCAACCCAATCCCCCATCAACCTCACCGCACATAAGCCACCCACCTCATCTAAACTCCGAGATCCCCCGGCAGGCAACCAACCACGCGGCAGCCACACTTTTTATACCTACCTTACACGGTGTCTATACCACTATGGACTGTAAGCGACATCCATGGAAATCTCGATTCTGGAGTGAGACAACGAGACAGGTGAGACTTGCCAAGGAAGGCGGCAGCAGGGCTCGCTTGGGGAGAGGCGGGATTGGGGCGGTTGCGGTGGGGGAGCCGGTTTTGTTAAGTCCGAGTCCGCTCGGGGATATGATTTCGTGATTTACCATTCTTGGTTCTGATGGTGATGGTGGTGGGTGGTGGTCCATGCGCTGATAATTTCTACGAGATTGTGTTTGATAGCAAGGGTACTTTGATAAAATAGATCTGATATAGAGATACTTAATGATTGGAACAGCGGGAGCGAGTCAGCTGTCAGGTGTCAACGGCGGGCTCTACACTTGACACGTCTAGTGCTGATTGATTTTGATGCTGACGAATACGCGGGGAAGGGGAGGCGATGACGAAATTTGGAGTGTGTGCCTGGGAGAGCACGAGAGCACGGCAGCGGGGGATGGTGGGATAAATGTCGATTCGCATTTATTAACTTCAAAGCTCCGATATTCACTTCAAAGCTCCGAGCCTCCTATCGATCAATCTATCAAGAATCCTTTGTCACCATGTCGACCCCCCTACGATGACGAAAGCTGGAGTTGGCCTAGGATGGCAGGGCACGAGGAGGTGGGATGGTGGGATAAATGTCTATTCGCATTTATTCACTTCTAAACCCGAGTCTACTATCTATCAAGAACTCCCCATCATCACGTCTACCCCGCCATCAGCCCCTTATAACCTTTCCCAATCCATCAACCCCCCATATCATCCTTCCCCTCTCTCCCACCACCTCAAGCTCATTTCCCCTCTCCCTCCCCGGCCTCCTTCCCCTTTCCACTAACCGGCGACGAAAGCACCGTAATCTGCAGAATCGCAGCCTTCTCCTCCTTACTAAGCTTCACCTGCGGCTCCCCCTCATCTGTCTCCACATAGCTCGGGAGGCGCTCCATGCGCTCGGGTGGGATTGCGGTGGATGTTGAGGTTGGGGTTGAGGTTGGGGTTGAGGTGATGGCGGGACGCTCGTCGGAGGCGCCGTCGTAGGTGAGGAGGAACAGTTTGGGTGTGGCTTCTTCTGTGTTGGTTTGTGCTGTGCCTTCTTTGGTGTTCTCTTCGTTGGGTTGCACCGTATCATGCTTAGCCTCCTCGACTGGCTGAGCCTCTACCTTATCCTCATTCACCCCCTCAGTCGTCTTCTTGCTCTCCTCCACATCCTCTTTCTCCCCCTTAACCTTATTCTCCCCAGCAACGTCCCACTCAACCTTATCCACCGACTCCCCCCTCAACTGCGCCCTCCCCGCCTCCGTCTCCCAAATCTCCGCCCCCACCAACTCCCCACACCACTTCTCCTCCTTCCCCTCAGCAACCTCCTCAGCCTGGACATCCGCCGCCACAACCGTCTCATTCACATACCCCTCCGTCCCCGCCACCTTTGCCATCCACTCCACAATCCCCCTAAAGTGCCTCGGGAACACACTCTCCTCCGCCACTTCAACCGGCAATCCATAGACATTAACCCCATACCCCCACTGCCAGGCCTCCTTCCCACCATCTGGGCCAAATACCCCTTTTCCCGCAGAGGAGTCAGACATGATATACCCCCTCCCGCGTTCCTCTAACCACTTCTTAAAATCCCCATCCTGATACACGCCCCTCTCATGATGCGGGAACACCAACGCCAAACTCTCCATCCGTCCCCCCAGCTCGCCCCACCGCTCATCAAGAACCTCACACACATACCGCGCACTATCCGCAATAGCAATCACGCCCAGCTTCCCCCCCTCCTTGCACAGCTTCGGCACGACTTCAGAGAGCACATACGCAACATGCAACTTCTGATCACTCTGTCCCTCCACCGTGTTCACCACAGGATCATACAGCGACGCCTCATGCACCGCCGACTCCCGAGTCTGCGAATCCCAACTAACCCTCGTCATCGCCCGTCCCTGTCTTCGAT
The DNA here is from genome assembly GCA_001630585.1 of Pseudogymnoascus sp. BL549. Taxonomy (NCBI): domain Eukaryota; kingdom Fungi; phylum Ascomycota; class Leotiomycetes; order Thelebolales; family Thelebolaceae; genus Pseudogymnoascus; species Pseudogymnoascus sp. BL549. Next base: position 34,700 of record LNAR01000448.1, on the reverse strand, counting down.
TCCAGCGCAACTGCCCGCAATTCGCAAGGATAACAGCGGTGCGCTCCCCACTGCGGGGGACGGGGTGACTGTGCACGTATTTCACGAAGTCGACGGCGGAACCGGCGTTGATCCCGCCGTGGCCGCCGATGATGCGTAGGGCGAGGGTGCCGAGGTCTTGGATTCCGTCGCTGAGGAGGAGGACGGTGTGCGGGGCGCTGGATATGTGGGAGGAGGCGAGGATAGGGATGTGTGGTGCACTAGGGGGGGTGCCGAGGGGGAGGAGGTGCGTTTGCATGCCCTCTGCTGCGAGGCGGGTGGAGACGATGGTGCGGATTGCGGCTGTTTTTCTGTGAGTGAGTGGGTGAGTGGTGTGAAGGGGGAGGGGGACAAACTGTTCATGCTCTCGCGCTGACGCTCGTTGTAGCGCTCGTTACGGTTGATGAAGTATTTAAAGTAGTATTTTGGGTTTTCGATGCTGCGGATCTCATCTTCATCGTTGACGAAGTAGCTGCAGAGGGGGGAGGTTAGGTGGGTGTGGTTGGATTGAGATCGGAGTGAGACTCACCCGAGTTCTTTCAGATCGGTGGAGAATTCGGGGTCTTTTGGGAGGCCGTGGGGTAGGAGGCGGAACATGTTGGATGGTTGAGTGTGTTTGGGGTGGAATTAGGTTGTATTGATCTTGGAAAAGAGTGGTTGGTAATGTTGTAGGTTGTGCGTGAACTGCCAGGAGTTTTGAGAAGGGCTCCTTAAGAGTTGAAGGAAAGCTTGTGAAAGAGGTTTCGACTCAAGCAACGTGTGGAACAAAACGTTCACTTGCAGAAATAAGTCTTGGTCGAGTTGATTGTGTGTATATTGGAGTGAAAGGTGTCGTGGATGTGGTGATTAAGGCAATTCAAGGTCAACCGAAATATTGACCTTGTTGTTTGTAGGAACACCAAAAGACTTTGGCGTTCTGAGGTTGGAGATATGCCCTCACAACAAATTGAAATTGTAAACAAGAGATGGCCGCCCAAACATCCAAAAGTGAATTGTTTGTAACAATATGCCACTTTTCGCCATCTGCATATCAACCACCAACACGCAAACGAAGATGAGATGATTACCTTTACCAAAAGTCTCGCAGATAGATGATCAAAACACACAGAACAGACATGGATGTACTCTTCCAGTGGGAGCAAAACAGCTACCTGCAAGAAATTCCACTCTTGATTGAAATTTTATTCATACATGTCCGTCTATAACGCCATCCCCAAAATGCATACATATATACACATATTGATATACAACTGATCGCTTTCCAACCAGATATCCTTCCTCTCTTCCTCCTCCATCAATCTACCAACTCGCCTTCCTCACCCCCGGAATATCGCCCGCAAGCGCATGCATACGGAAAGCGTACTAAAACAATCAAAGTCAGCATTCCATCTCCTCATCAACATCTCCCCGCCGCCAACCGGCACCAAAGAAACACATACCCTCGCCATCTTAAAGTCCCTCAGAACACCACGTCCCTTTCCTCCCTCAATACAACGGTTTCGGATCTGCGTCGGGCGTGTGTAGCAGTGCATCTGGGAGAGCTCAAGCTGCGCCTGTGCGCGCATACGGGCGGGGAGCGTCGTGTTGCGGATGATGTATCGGAGGGCTTGTCTAGTGCGGCGCAATTGTCAGCTAAGTCCATCATCGTACGTCTGCACTGGGAAGAGGGGGTGTCGGGGAGTCGTACCTCTGCGTCTCGTGCTCGGCGAAGACCTTGCGCTTGGTGTGGTCGCGGATGACCTTGATGTTGACGAAGCAGCCAATGTCGAGCTTCTTGGAGCGGAACATGGACATGATGGCGGTGGTGATGGTGTGTGGGATGACGGTGAGGGAGGTGTCGTGGGTGTGTGTTCGTCGTCGTCGTCGTCGTCGTCGTTGAGGTGCCCCATTATTTTTTGGGGATCAGCGCGCCAAGCGTTTGTGGTAGCCAAGCATTTCTATTGGTCAATGTGCCGCGGAGTTTATGATAGTTGAGCTTTCCTCACGAATACCAGACTGGGTAATTCAGCGTACATACACTGAGAGATACAATGTATAAATTAGAAACTAGCATGTGATGGTATCCACTTGGAAATTAACGCCTCTCAGCCAATATATATGTACGATAATATCCAAAATGTAGCTGCGTGAGCATGGTACATGTAGGCCGCGAGTACTCAGTGACAAACCTCATTCGCGTCAAAAGAACTCGTCAGCCGTTGAGTCCCAACAACAAAATTCAACGATTCAGCCGTGTATCGGTGACGTTTACGGTCATTGGGCCATTTGTCCGAAGTGTATTCACTCATGTCCTTCTCAGAGGCCATTCCGAGAGCCTTGTGCTACAAAAGACCCATCTCCTGCAACTCATTCAACCCAGTCACATCTCTCGTGTCGCCTAAAATTCGGAATATAAGCTATAAGTAACACGGTGCTTACAAGAACCATAGTTTGGGCAGACACATTCAGTTACGCAAGGCGGCGGTTGGTAAGCAAGTCAAATATAAAACCAGGAGAAACACACGATAACTGAAATTTCTTAGATTATAACTCGACCATGTCCGATAAATCGAGAAATGTGGTAGACTTAATCAGACAGTCACCACCAATCGACCTATCTCAGCCTTACGACGCCGACTGGGTAGCCGGAAAGACAATTTTAATTACTGGAGGTGCATCAGGGTTCGGTGAGGGTTTCTTCAGGAAGTGGGCAGCACACGGCGCCAATGTCATCATTGGAGATATCGCAGACAAAAGGGGGATGGCACTGGTCGAGGAAGTGCGTGCTTCGACGGGCAATAAAAACCATCATTACATCCACTGCGATGTCACGATATGGCAATCGCAGGTGGATTTTTTCCATGAAGCAGTCAAGCTCAGCCCAACCGGTGGCATAGATAGCGTTGTAGCAAACGCTGGGATCAATGGCTACGGCGGCACGCCATTCTGGGATCCTCAGGGTCTTGACGCTGACAGTCCTCCTCCACCAAATATGAAGTGCCTGGAGGTTAACCTGATCGGTGTCACATACACCGTCCATCTCGCCCTCTTCTACTTGAATCGGAACCCTAGCTCAGCTGTGGCAGACCACAAAGCGCAGCCTACAGCTAACAAACCTGACCGGCACCTGCTCCTCATCGGGTCTATCGCCTCATTAGCCACGGTCCCAGGGATAACACAGTACAACGCCTCAAAGCACGGAGTCCTGGGCTTGTTCAAGTCGCTGAGATCGACTGCCTTCATGGGCGGCTTGCGAGTCAACATCCTCCTCCCTTACTTCGTCAGTACGCCTCTTCTCCAGACCGGAGCCCGCGTCCTACTCGCAGGCGCTTCCGTAGCCACGCCTGAGGACGTGGTAGATGCCGGGACGCGCTTCATGGCAGATACGAGAATCGTAGGGCGCGCCCTGATGGTCGGGCCAAAGATTAAGGTTAGGGCCGACGACGAGTGGGATGTTGTGTCGCACAAGGACAAGGATGGGGTGGAAGTGGGCGTACGAGAGGTATTCGTGGATGACTTTGAGGCCGTGGAGGCATTCTGCGCAAGGTTGATCAAGTTGCTGAACGTTGTCGAGGTGACTCGTGGTTGGAGTGGGTGGCTTGGTGATATGTTTGCCGCGATAACATATCGTGTCCGGGTGGCATTTGGGTTGCGGAGATGACTGTGGTAATAAGGTGGACGCGTTTAAAGGAGGCTACGCCCTTGCATTTACAAGCACCCTATATCACCTTCCTAATGCACGTACCAAGGCTATTGCTGTCAAATTGACGAATTATTGGGAGCCGCTGGCGGGGTTCCGGTATAGAAGAAACCAGGACGTGGGTGTGGATTTATAGCGCGGGGCTAAATCAGGTATGGGCAACAATAAACCCCACCATTGATTGCCGCTGTTGCCTCAAGTCGTTACGAAAAGCCGTGTCAGACGGATAATTCGAGTCATAGCGCCGATCCTGGATATATGCCAGATATATACCTACAAAAAGATTTCCCAGTCGACATTTTTTATCTTCAAATACGCATTTGTGACATTTTGTTTAAAAATCTTATATAATACAGAACTTTAAATTTCAGCGACAATCATATCACTTGGCGATGGCTGACAAACCCGAGAAACCAAAGATTACCCTCATCCCATGGGACCCTGAGTCGGAGGAACACCACCAGAGGCTCTATGTACAGCGCATAGCCTGTGGATGGAAGGCTGATAAGGTTGGCAAATGGGCCATCCGCCAGAGGGAGGGGACGATGTCACTGCATTGGGTTGTAAGTTTTAACATCACGTGCAATTAAACTGCCATATCTTCACGATTCACATGGCTCTCCAGATATAACTTGGTCTCTTGACTTCGTATAATTGTCTCAGCTACTGACATATTTCTAGGTTCTTGACCCTTCTGACCCAAAAACGGCCGAGCGGATATCCAAGCATGTCGCAAACCATCCAGACGAGACAACGCCACTTCAAGACTCAGCTGTAGCTATAGGCGGCCGCCCTCGGGATTCTTCATCCTCGCGTCTGCTTGAACCTTTTATGCCCATAGGCCACATCAGTGTGGACACTGTGGCCTCCACCCCAAAGCCAACTCTCTATCTGGCTGATCCAGAAAATCACCGCTTCCACCTCTCAGCTTTCTACATCTCGAAGGCGATCCAGAGCGGAGGCATAGGTTCTGCGGCAATGGAACAGGCTGAGCACATGGCTGTGAGCGTTCTCGGTGCCAAAGTCATTACCCTCGACACGTGGGACCGGAGGCTTCTAATAGACGACTCGAAGAAAGAGTGGCGAGAGAAGTTTGACTATTATGGGATCGGTCGTCCACTCCCGAGATTTGATCCTCAGGGCTGGTATGAGAGGATGGGGTATAAGGTTATTAAGGAGATCGACGAATTGGACGAAACGAGTGGCTATGTCCTGAAGAGAGCGGACGGTGGGGCCTGGTGCATCCCTAGCGTGTATATGGAGAAGCTGGTAGAATAGAGCGCAGGATGGGTCTGGCTGGTATCGAGAGTCAGTCGCGTTGATTAGGATAACAGAATAGACATGACTGGGAAATGTCTCTTTGCCCGACAATCCATAGAAATAGAATAAGAATGACTTACCAGCCTCTCCGCATGCCATGCCATTTCAACACCAGGGAGGACCTGTAGGCTGCCTGCCTATGCATTGTGGACTCCGTCCTGTTTATGATGCCGTTTTCGTGGGGAAGCCAGTTATATACCGATCCAAGGATTATGACCACCTATTTCCGTGCTGTAAATTAATGGCTATGTCGTAGTGCCAAGTCATATTAAGGTGATTCCCACCTCCAACACGGAGGCCTTCCTAACTCTTGCGCTCTCCTCCCCGTCGACCTCGATGTCATCCACGGCACCAACTTCTCCCGTCCGCAGCACCGCCTTGCAGTCGTCCTGCTTTTGGAAATACAGCGCTATATTCAACGCCTTCTCGATAGCTCGTCCTGTAGCCTTGACGATGACTTCTTCCTGTTGTCCATCCCGTCCCTTGCCTGCGGATGCGACAAGTTCTCGGTCCGTGAGAGAGGAGTTTGACAAGTCAATTGTTCCCATTGACCGATTGTCGATTTCTTTAAGATAACCCCGCACCCGCTTCACGGCACTGATGAATGGGGTGGTGGAGCGGAGGTAGACGACTTTCTGGACGGGGGAGCCAGTTCTCGGCGGGGCAATGGCGGGGTGTATCAAGGGGCGTTTGGTAATATGCGCTCCTGAAATTGACACGTTAGTATGTGCAGTGGCTTGAATGGCGGCGCATTTACCTCTTGGGAGACGAGGGAGTTTGGGGTGTTCTGGTTTTGCCGTTTTGGTTGTGGGAGCAGCCTCTTTCCCCATGGTTATTATTTAACAATTGAAATGTTTCTAAATAGCCTTTGCTACCGTTATGGGAGTAAGTAGACAAATTAAAGAGTATTTTAACGTCTTGCGCTGCTCTTTATCTTTGCGGTTCTTATCCAAATCATAGAGTGGAACTGTTCCGTTATTGATGAAGTTGACGACACTAAATACGGCAGAATTCCTACCGCCTTGCCAAAACGTCATAGCGACACCTCCGCAGGTCGTCGTCCAGCTTCACCATCCATACAGAACACCCGGCAGGCTGCCATGTCAACAACAATATGGCCACCTATAGCTCCTGATGAGCTTAAAAAGGCTGAGGCGGACACATTGGTGCGTTGAATTCTCTTCAATCACTTGCTTTGAGGTTATGCGCCATGAAAGCTCCTATTAACGCGACACAGGCCAGAGAGCTAGCATGGCTACTCGACCATCTACAAGAGACACTTGCAGGCTTCAAAGAGGCACTGGAAGAATGCAAGGCTCTGTTGGCGCCTATAGAGCCAGGCTCTACCCTGGCTATGAGCAGCGTGCGCAGTGAAGTCGTCAAGGGCTATATAAATCGTGTAGGGACAATGATCGTCAAAGGCGTCAGTGTGTGCTGCTGTCTGAGAGAACCCCCGCTAACATTCTTGCAGTCCCTCGTCTTGCGATTAAGACACTATACCCCGACTCAGTTGGCAGTCAATGCGACCCATCCGCTTATCCTCCCGACCCTTGCTTCCCTGCGGGAGCTTTTGAATCAATCTCTCGACTGCATAGACATCACCTGCTGGACCGGTGACCGCACCTCAGCACCCTATATTTCTTCCCAGCTTCGCCTCCTCCATGGCCTCTTGGGCGAGGCGCACTCATACCTCAAAGGCTCTGTGGACACTCAGGCCGACCGTGAGTCGTGGTTACGACCTGCGGACCCAAACCACTTTAAGCCACCTTTGCCTGATAATCTTAGCCTGGATTTCAGCATCCAAGAGGCCAGTATTGTGCTCACAATAAGAGTTCTAGAGCCGGCAGATGCCGTTCCAGATATTAGGAGTCGCTTCGCGACAGCTTTTTTGACCAAAAGGGCCGAGCATGACGAAGAAGACCTTCGTTTCAACTATAATGGGAGCGAGGTAAAAGTTAAAGAAAAGGTAAAGGTAGAGTCCGCTGACCCGAATCTGATGGCTGCGATGGCGAAGCTGGCTGCGCTAGAGCATGCGGTGGGGATGGCAAGGTGTTGTCTGGCCGTTGTCATGGAAGAAGATGTGGAGGAGATTGAGCGTTTAACCGCGTGATTAATGATAATGTTCGAGCAAAGATACTCAGAAGTTCAAATGATAGTGCCTCTAGCATAACATAATAATCTTAAATTACATCCCACCCATAAACTTAACGCCGCCGACGCCAATCCCTGTTCCCATTCACCGAGTTCTGACCCTACAGGTCAGAAAGCGTGCCTACCCTCCTGCCAGCATTCCCCGTCGGCGGGGCGCTTCCACCCACTTTCCTCCCTCTAACCCAGGCTCCAGGCCCACCGGCTGGTGGAACGCTATTCACGTTCCACACGCTGTCCTCCGCTGCCTTGTAAGCGTCCAGAGAGAACAGACTTGTGAAGTAAAGTCCGAAGAACGCAACGACAGCATTGATAAAATTCCGGACGTCCCAAGACACAGGACGCCCCAAGGATTGCGCTGGACGGCCTGGAAGAGGGGTCCCGCCGAGTGTACGACCCGGTGTTGAAAGAGGAGATGCGGGAGCGGCTATTTTAGCGGCCTCCTCAACGGCGGATGTGAGGCCACGAGGGTCTGCGCCACGGAGGGTCTTAATCACCGAGCCATTGCGGAAGATGAGAAAGGTCGGCATTCTGTTTCACGGTCAGTAAGTCGTACAAACATGACGGAAGTGGGGGGTGGTGGGGAAACGTACGCGCTGACTCCATACTTCTGGGCGATCTCCTGTTGGTTGTCTACATTGACCTTCGTGAAGGTTATGGCGCGGGGCTTTGAGAACTTGGCAGAGAGCGATTCGAATACTGGAGAGATCGTCTTGCAAGGTCCGCACCAATCGGCATAGACTGGGCCCATTAGAATGAGTTCGAGGGCATCAGGCAACAGGTTGGAAGGCAGAGCTTACAGTCGGTGATGACGACACTGGATGACTTGAGGATGCTAGCAAATTCGGCCGCTGAGCCGATGCTCACTGTTGAAGGCATTTTGGACTTCGATCTGAGACAATGGGAAGATGTGTCGCTCGTCGCTTTTGATTTCAAAGCTCAAAGCAACCGGCAAGGTGGTGAGATGTGGCGGATACAGGAAGGCAGGGATCATCCGCGCTAAGCTACTTACCGCAGAGTTGTCTAAATTCTGCCCGTCTTTGGTGTCACCGCCTAGAAATCTAGCAATGGAACCAAACACATTTGTTCACCTTTATTACGTAGATCAAGCAAAATGGGACGCGAGGAGGTAAATAACAAGGTAAGTGTATACCGTCTGTGATAGAGTTGTGTATCTAACATTTCTGCAGAAGCGTAATCGCAATGGCGATGCCAAAGGCTCAGAGAACCAGGCCGTTTATGGCCCTGGCAAGGGCCGAAGCTGGACAACCAGTCTAGCAATTCCAGGGAACATCATAGATATGTACATTCAAGTGCTCCACTGGCTTTGAAGATTTAGACTGACCCGTTTAAGGGACGCGAGTCTGGAAGCCCGCTCCATTGTCGTTTCTCAAATTGCCCGCGCAATCTCCACCTTCAGAATCGACGAGGTTATCATCCTCTCGACTTCAACTCCTCCACTTGATTCCACCGCTGCGTCTACCGACTCGGCGACGTTTCTCCTCCGCATACTCTCTTACCTCGAGACACCTCCATACATGCGGGACCGCCTTTTCCAGCCCGGCAAATCGGCAATCCACCCAGACCTCGCTCATATCTCCACCCTTTCCGCTGAATCTACGGCTCTCCCCCACCACGCCTCTTCCGCCGACACACTATACCGCGAAGGCGTCACCCTCAAAGCCCAGGAAGAAGGAACATACCATCGTCTCGTCAACTGCGGGTTGCCCAATGGTATCCTGGCCTCCATCCCCGACCCTATACCAAAGAGCACACGGGTCACAGTAAAACTCACGTCGCACACCCCGTCGGGAGACCGGACATCCATTCCAGCAGAGGTTGTTGCACCGTCCGAACCACGAGAGGAGATTGGGCAGTACCTTGGCTACGAAACACGCACGTCGCAATCTCTGATTTCTCTATTCGAGGACTGCCCGTATGAAGGCGGCTATGATATCTCCATTCTGGTATCCGACTCTGACGGCGACGATGCCAGTAGCATAACTGCGGCGAATTCGAAGTTTCAGCATATTCTTTTGGCCTTCGGCAGGACCGAACACTTCGATGTGTTGACAAAGAACGACCCGAAGCTCGGCAGCCTCGACTTGGACAATTTTGCGGACTTATTTGATCACTCTGTTGATGTTACAAAGGGCTTGCCATACGCAAATCCGGCCACGTTACGGACGGAAGAGTTGGTCTTGGTGGGACTGGCTGGCCTCAGACCATTACTGGCTGAACAATATAGATAAGAATGGTGTCGAAGGATTTTAACTATACCGTGGCGACCGCGAATTGGCTCTTTAATGGGCATTGTGGATTGGCATATATACATACAGTAGAACCCCTGTTATAACGATGGAAATTTGCCCAGATCTAAATATTGTTATAATTGAAATATCGGTATACTGGAAACACGTGATTTAACTGTAATATAATTTAAATACTACGATATAAATTGAATAACTAAGCAAACCAATTATCTAGAGTACTCTGCTGCTGTGACGATATTACTAAAGCTTCGATATCAGTAGTAAGGCGCTCTAAGGCCCTAGAATATGATTTTCCAAGCCTGCCTGATCCTTCTGTATATTCTATAAGAGTTTAGAGGGCATAGCAGGCTTCTTGAATTGTTAGTAAAGGCTGTTCTAGCTCTTCTTCTTCTTCTTCTTCAGCTTCGGCTGAAGAAGGGCCTAAGTGTGTTACAGCTGAAACCTGCACCCTATATGCTGTATAACATGTTAAGATAGTAAAATAACATGCGGCTAATTGGCAGCAGGAAAGGGACACAGAGAAGTGTAGGTAGCTTAGTTAATAGAGGCACCTTCAGGAAAAGGTACCTTTCTCGGAAGGTACCCAGCAAAGGAGAGGTGCCTATTAGGAAAGGTACCTACATAGGATAAGGTGCCTCCCTAGAAGGGCACCTATAGGAAACAGTACCTGCAATAAGTGTGGCACCTCTTATAGGATATATATGTGATTCAGAATAGTAGGAATAGTAAGAATAGTCAGAGAGTCTGCTATTCTAACTATTCCCTTTCGCACAACACTACTATATAAGTAGATAGTTATTTCTTAGATAGGAGCTTTGTGCTCAACTTAATATAGTATTTTGTTATATACTATAA
>LNAR01000448.1:0-24370 GCA_001630585.1 Pseudogymnoascus sp. BL549 | reverse complement strand
AACGCTACTATATAAGTAGATAGTTATTTCTTAGATAGGAGCTTTGTGCTCAACTTAATATAGTATTTTGTTATATACTATAACATGTTTTACAAAAGTCTTTGTATCTGATCCCCTGCCTCCTCTGATAAGTAAACTAATATAACAAAACCTCTGTAAGTCTTATAGTTTAAGACCCAGTGTTACAGTTGTTGGAAATATATCTGATGTTCTTAGCATTGTGCCACTTCCTGATAAACACTTGGAGGTGGTTGCACACAAGTTATACTGCTGAGACTTGACAGCTAAGCTCAACACTGCCTTCTTTAATGTCTCTGTTGATCTGGAGTACAATTCATCAGCACCTGGCAATGAAAAGATTTCTTGATTGGGTTATAATATGGCCAGATTTGAGGCAATTGGTTTGTTTTCAAAGAGGGTTGAAGAGTATAAAATCAGAGGCTTTTGGCCTGCAGCTGCTGGTTTTTACACTCACCTGGTAGATCAGAATTCAGCTTGGTTGAAAGCAAAGTACAACCTGCAAGAACCAGGCACTAGATCTTAGAATACAGCCATGGCCAGGTTTCTTCCATCAGACTATAAAAGTAACTGGGATTGCAAGGGCCTCTGGTGTGCTTCAGTGTTGACCCAACAAATTATGAGCTTTCAACCAATCTTGCAAGATAATATTTCCTGGGTTTCTGCTTGCACCCTGTACTGCCAGCGCCTTCTATATGAATCTCATACTGCCTTTGCTGCTCCAGGAATCAGAGAGGGACATGAAATAGCAGCAGAATAGGTACCACAACAAAGGTACTCTCTTGAATCTTCTTTCTGTTGATGTTATAGTTCATATTTGTGTCACACACCCTGCTGAGCAGACAGCAGAATGTTTATCTGCTTGGGTCAGCCTGATCAAGTGACTGAGATGCTCCAAATCAGGGTACAATCACATGCCATCAGGCGCTTATATTGCCTGAGCGCAAACCAAGCTTGTAGAATTCAATGGGGCTACAGCCTTTACTTATGCTGTTGCCTGTAAGCTACTCTGTTGTACTACACTTGTACACTTGTACACCAACAGTTTCACTATGTAATTGCCATATTCTGCCTGATTCTCCAGGCCAGAATCACAATATCATGGTGTTTATGTACAGCAAATAAGACTTGGTACAGAATATATAATTCATTCCACATATTCAAGCAGCACCTCCATAAAATCTGCTGTTCACATTATCAACAAGTCCCCCTAAAACTAACATTCTCTCCATTAGAGTCTAGTTATCATTTTCTGGTTGAGTCTTGCTGTATTTCAGACACTGGGCCCCTCTCTTAACCCCTGTTTGGCCACACCCAAATGTTGCACATGTGGCATACTTGCTAGAGGCCATATTGAGATGTTCAGGTGATGGGACAGTAGACATTGCTCTGCAACCTAAATAATTAGCATCTTATCCACCAACAGTAATAAGATAACCAATGTAGGGATTGAGACTGAGAAGTTTTCAGGCTGCAACTGTTGAAGAAATCAATTGAGGTTGAAAGCAGGTTGGTTGGCTCTTTGTGGATGTTATTGAAATGGGATGTTGCAGCAATGAATATTTTTGAAGGAGGGTGGAAACATCTTATGTAGAGGCAAATAGCCCTTTCTCAAGCTCATCTCAAGAGGGGAATGTAGTGTTATTGCCCATTAATGTGATATGTCACCATTCACCAACACAGAGCTCAATTATTTTAGGCAGCAGCTGTGGATAGTATGCCAACAGTTATATTCCTTGACTCTTGGCATTTATATTTGTGACCACACAGAACTCGATCATTCTAGGCAGCAGCTATGTGTGGATGTGACTCACAAAATTGTTTGGGGCAATTACTGTCTCATGTTCTGTCACAATTTTCCAGCATTATTCGCTAAATCTTCAGCCTCCAGCTGCTGAAAACTACTTTGCCTTTCACATTTTCACTCTGAAGTCAGCCTTCCAAATGGCTTTGCCAGACCTCTGTTTTTCTGGACAGAATTGGAAGGGTACTGATTTCTACCCCCAGGATTTGTTCTTTTGTGGCTTGCTGGATGATTGCATGAAAACAACCAACTGGGACATGTTATGTCTCTACACCTCAAGTTGCAACAATTCCATCAAATGCAGAATACTCCCAAATATCACCAATGGTCAATTCCACCTGGTTTGTGTGCTTGAATTCGAAAACCAGTCTCAATGGATCGCACAGATTCAACTGTGTAAGTCTACAGAAAGATTGGCCAAAAAGCTGCAAAGGGAGGTGGATGCAATGGCAATAGTCAGAGAACACACAAAGATCCATGTGCCACATGTATTTGGATACAAGACCAACAACAATAATCCAGTTGGAGTTGTATTTATCCTAATGGAGTTCCTATGTGGGAATGTTGCCATGGATGTTGATGGTGGACATAAAACTCATAATGGCAAGATTCCTCTTCAACACAGGACAACCCTTTACAACAAAGTGGCCCAGGTTCAGGTAAGTACTCTGGTATTACCTCCAAATAACACCATGCACCTCTCTAATAAGCACTATTGCAGGTAGAGATGACATCAGTACACTTGCCACAGATAGGGACTATTATCAAGTGCACAGATGGCAGCTATGATATTGGTCCATTGCCGGATTTAGGAGGACTGTTTGACACTGCAACAGCCTTCTTTGAGGCCTGGGCTGCTAAAGCTCAATTTCCAAAATCAAGGGATATAATTCAGAAGAGCATGAAAAATGGGCTGGTGAACAAGGTGCTTTTGTCAATCACAGAATTCCCTCATAGGATAAAGGCACTAGCCAGTTGGCTTTCTTCCTGTGATAATGGACTGTTTCCCATCTGGCATCCAGATTTTCTTCATAGCAACATTATTGTTGACAAGAGTTACAGGGTACTTGGTGTCATTGACTGGGAAGGTGTGTGTACTATACCTTGGGAGCTGGTGGAATTTCCACTTTTCTTGGAAACAGTGCCTTTCGCTATGGACACTTCTTGGAATTATAATGAGGACAGTCAACCCTTAGATAAGGACACAAGGCGAAGGTGGCAAGGGCGGAAGGAATATGTGGAGAAGGTGGCTAGTGCTGAAGTTTCCAAACAGACTGATAACAAGTTGTCGACAATTCTTGATAATCATGGCGTCCAGAATTTGGCATACGCTGTGAGGGTCTACCGTGACCCTGGGAAATTAGGCTTCTACAACAAAGTCCTGGAGAATTTTGGAACAAAATATGACAGATAAAAGCTTGCTAACTATATTTACCTTTCCTGCTACTATCTACCAAATCCAGTCTGACATGCGCTGTCGTGGAAGGCGGGGAGGAGGTATGACTAGCCACGACCTGTCCCAGGTGTTAACCGCCGGGCATGGCGCAAAACCCCACGCGCCAACGAATAAATCCTTATATTTCGAATAAAGTGGGCCCTCCAGTCGGATCTACTCAATAAGCGCCACTACGCCGAATGGCCCTGGTGAACCTTGCCCAATTGAGCTACAACCGCAAAACCTAATTATGAGTTCGAAAAGGCGCCTCGAAGCGCCAGGATTGTGGGATACTTAGCCACTAAGTTCTATACGTAGCGTTGATAGCGAATAAAAATATTATTACAGTCATTGTATTCAGCAGCTCATCAAACTAAAGGCGCTTTTCTTGAAATGTGAAACCAGAGACGATACAGCCATGAATTGCCGGCGCCAAAGCATCCATTGGACTGGCTAGTTAAAAATTATTAGGCTGGAGAACTCAATATATAAGGGTATGATGTTGCATCGCAGATTTTTCAAAAACACGGTATCCTTTATTTCAAGCAAAACATCTATAAAAGAGACTTTCTAGCTATATTATACTCGGGGTGTGTATAACCAGCCTAATCCGCCTATCAGCTCTGCCGACTTTACGAATATTTGCAGAGGTCACGGACAGCGCAGATGCCTTCCAACAAGAATCGCCTTTACATTGCTCTTTATGCTCGTGGCGGTGCTCCTACCATGCCAGGTGGAGAAGACACGTAAGTGAAAATACATCCTCAGCCCGTTTGTGTCGGTCAGATGTACACGTGGAAGTGAAACTTCAGAAACCTCGCATAAGCTATGACATAGTTCTCAGCTGCCGTTGAGATGGCAATGTCGTATTCTGGCTGATAATTCGCCGATGAACAGGTATCACTGGGCTCTGTTGGTCGGGCCCAAAGACGAAGTCGAAGGTGGACAAGGCATGCGGTATCACGCAAAGGAGCGGCTCATTGCTGGTGCACAAATGCGATGGGTATTTGAAGAGTTGCCTGTCCCTCTCCAGGCGACTAATATGTTGCTTGTCCGTATTATGATCGGTAAAGTGGAGAAAATGGATCGACTCGTCGACACCCTACGGAGTATCCCAATCAGGCAAGGCGAACAAGGATGGAATTGTGTCTCGTGGGTGAGGGAGGCGTTGGAGTCGATTCAGGCTGATGGGAAAGCCTTGGGTACCGCTATAATTGAGTGGGGTAAAGTTCGAGATGCGGCAATGGCCTATTGCCAGAAAAAGAGGGATGAGCATCGTTTTGACGGGAGGGGAGATTATGATATGACAAAGGCAGCGACATATGACCTGATGGGCCAGAAAGAGACAATACCCTAAAGGCTGGTTGTCAAGCATTGCATCTTACAGAGTCAGTATTGAGGGGAATCCATTGAAGAGGCTGCTTATAAGATATTACTCAGACATCTCCGAAGTATTTTTGGCGAATCTCCTCCATAGCCAGTTCTTTAGGCATCGGTTCTAGAAACCTATCGACTTCTTCTTTCCAAAACAAGTTTTGCGGATTGACATGTGATGCTGTAGTATACTCCCAGTAGGCCGGATACCACCCGGCAGTCTCCCAATCAATAATTCCAACTACCTCGTCTCCGCGTGCGAGAATGTTCAAGCTGCTCAGGTCACCGTGTGTAAGGACAGGTGCAGACCAAGGTCCGTCCTGCCATGCTATGAGCTCGATAATATCGTCAGGGCTATCCACGTGGGTTTCTAGTCCTCCTCGCAGGTATTTGTGAAAGTCCTGAATATTTTTGAAAGGTCCAAACCGCATCGGGCCATAGATTCTACAGTCGTATAGTATTCCACCATTAACATTACTAACCGCGAAGTTTGGAGGAGCTATCCTGCGCATGTCTGCGACCATTTCTTTAAGTTGAGATAGTATCTTTGCCTTGGACTCATCTGTTCGAGACGGCCATCCACGCCCTATCATATCTCCATGGATCCTCTCCATTACAATATATGTCCAGCCTTTATGCGTGAAAGAGCAGATAATCCTCGGCACTGGAATAGATGTATGCTGACGAATGAACTGCATGGTAGACGCTTCCGAAAGGTTCTTGAGAGGACCGTATTTGACACAAATCTTATTGGAGAGAAATAGAATACTGCCATGACGCGGACAAAAATGCTTGAGAAGCATAATTGAAGCGAGAACGAGGAAGCGGTTGAGGCGCGTGTCGTTGATCGGTTTCGACTCTGATGGTACTATAGTAGGAGGCACTCGCATTTGATGGCCCTCATCTTCTATGGCTTTCGCGCTTGACATATCGCAGGTAGCTGCCTTGGCTAGGGTATTGAAAGTATGATAGCTGGTTCTCTATCTTGTATAGCTCTAGTTGCGAGCCCGAGGTTGATAGATTTAGGGAGCTATGCGAAACAAGAGAGCGATACCCTTACATTGTGTCAAAGTGGCTAAGTGATAAGGCGGCGGAACGTTTATCCGTCCGGGTTAGCCCAAACACCAAGTTCCTCCGAACAGGAAGCTGTGAACCTTCATGTATGAATTTGCCCATGATAGTTCACAGCTCCAAGTTAACTTGTAACTCTCTTTATATCGATCACTCCTCTTTATCTTCCTGTTCTCTCCTTTTCAACGAAGTCAACATGACTACCCTATCCTCTGCTGACTTTACGTTCTATTTACTTCAATCACCCGTACCCAACTATCGCGAAAGACAGGGAGACTGCGCGTCAAAGTCAATATTGGCGAAGCTCGCGAAATCAGCGACCTCAGAACTTTTGCAGCATTCTTTTGAGACAGCCCTGGTCCATACGCTGTGTATGTTGGCAGCCCTGGTCCATACGCTGCCAACATACACAAAGTTTCAAATCGACAATGCTGTCGGAGACCGATGACAGCAGGCCATGCCTACGAAGCCTTTGAGTTCTTTACACAAACTGAAGCATTATGCGAATGTCTGAGCTTCATCTCTGCCTTCTTAATTTTGGTGCAATATCTTCAGTGGATAACTGGTGAGGCACCATTGAGACCATCAGGTGGTGACCATCGAGACCATCGGGTGGCACCTGGGGTGGCATGGTGGATAAATGGATGTTCGGACCCACAATTTAATCCGCCGGTGCTGGCCACACAAGCTTGGGACGAACCCATCTCCCTCTTCTGCGGATGCGATTTATTGTACTATCCCAAACTATGGGGTCTGTCATATGAGGTTAGAGTTCTTTTCGTGAGGTAGGGCGTTGCTGCTGGTTGGGGATATATAAGTGTTCCGCTCTTTGCTTTTAGAATCTCAATTTATGTCCCCAGCTTCTGTTTATCACAATGATGTTTACTATCCAAGAGAACCACAGCGCCACAGCCGGCCAACTTGCTCTTGTTGCCTTTGTGTTCCTCATCACCTCCTTTCTCTCCAGCTTTGTGGTCTCTTATTTCCGGCCCGGGTTGCGCGAGCTTCCTGGCCCAGTGCTAGCCCGTTTCACGCTTCTGTGGAAGGTTTGGGTCCATATTAAGGGGGACAGGCATGTTGTCTACCAGAATATCCACAAGAGGTATAGGCCGATTGTCAGGACAGGGCCGAATAGCGTGTCTATTGGGGAAGCAGCGATGATTCCAGAAATCTATCTGTCAGGGCACTTGTATCTGAAGGTGGGTTCCCCAAGTAGTTGTCTATGAATTATGACAAGGCGCAGTCCAGTGATTTGGCGCTGTTCACGTTCATGATTGATGGCAAATCGGTAGAGAGTATGTTCACCACCTGGGACCCTGTCCTCCACAAGGCCCTGAAGTCAGCTGTTGCGTCCAAATACTCGCTATTGTCGATGCTGCAGCTAGAGCCACTGTTCGATAAATACATGCCCCTTTTTGTGGCTGAGATGGACAAATGCACTAGCTTGGCTATTGACTTTGGGTTGTAGTGTAGCTGGTCAGTATCCCAGTTGTCTAATGTCTAATAATTGCTAAGTTCTTTGCCCTAGGTACTTGTTTGATCTTACTGGTCTTCTTTTATTTCAGGAGCTCTTTGGCTTCATAGAACAAGCAAAGGACATTAACAGTGTAATCGAATTGTCTTGGTCCTTCATAAGTTACAGGACATTTGTTGGGCAGTACCTATACCTCTACAAATACCTCCTCAGAAATCCATATGTAGTCCAGTTCTTGGACAGCATCTCAAACACAAACCTGATAAGGTTGATTACAGAAGTATAAAGTGTCAGAATGTCAGGTGGTCAGAAATCTGTGATAACACTAGGTTAGGTGAAAAAGTGATAATATTGAATAACACTAGAGAGGAAACAAGAAGTTAGGGCAGAAGGCCCTTACTTATATACTGTCCTAGCAGCTGTTGCCTAGCTGTAGGTGCCCTTCTACCTATATAACAAAGAACTAACTTCTATACTTCTAACAAACAAAGAAACAAAGAAATCCTCTGTAACTACTATAGTACCTTATAGTACCTTCTACTACCCTTAGTAGTATCTATCTCTACTGACTCTCTGCTGACCCTATAATAATGCCCCCCTTTATACCTAGCTGTCTATAGTCTAGGCCCTTATACCTTAAGAACCTTAGGGTCAATAGTCTCTTGTTAGGTCTGTTCTGCTACTACTGTCACCTCTAGTATAGTACTTGTTAGTAATATATAGTAAGAGAGTGCCTTAGTACTAAACTGAATTGTAATCTTTAGGTATTTATTTGATTAAAGGGTTCCTCTGCTAGGCTACCTCCCTCTATTCCTTCTCTATTGCTTTAGTTAGTATAAGGGGAAGGTTAGTAGTAGTAGTAGAAGTTATCCTGCAAATCTAATGTCCTATAAGCCTAAAGTAGATACTGCTATCCTGATTCCTATGTTCTCCTATATATACCCTCTAGATATTGTACTGTTTCTTAGTCTTAAGGAAGTTGAGAAGGTTAAGTTGTATTTATAGGAGGTCAGGCTTGTAGAGTTTAGTAGTATCCTCCTAGTTATCTTTTATAAGAATGTTCCTATAGGTCATCTCTGTATTACAATTATAAATAAAAACATCCTTCTTAAGGAATTACTATCTGACCTTTAATAGAGTTCTATACTAAGAAGGATGTTTTTATTTAAGGTCAGATAGTAATTCCCTATATATACCAGGGGTTATTCTTCTAGTATTCTGTTAGTTTACTAACCTAGGATTCTGTCTATATAATATAGGTAAAGATAATAATATATAGGGTAACTAAGTTCTTTCCTTATAGTTTGACTATCTTGTCTAGAAGAGCCTTATAGAATATAGAGAGTATCTTAGTATTATAGAAGTGTTTCTAGGTAACTTCTACAGTACCAAAATTATTCCAGTTACTGTAATGGTTTTGGTGCTGTCAGCAGTACAGTACTCTATATTTCACAGTGCTGTGTATTTTACTCCACATTGCTCTTTTGCCTGCTGTAACTCCCACTGTGCTGTACATATCACTGTACTGTCAGACAGGAAGAAAACATGCTTGTTGAGCTTCGCCTAATACAAACGTTCACCTCCAACTGCTTGACTAGTCAGACTATTAACTATAAATGAGGGCAATGTAGAGCATTGTCTTGTAAGGAGCTGAATAAATTTGGTTCTCCTGCTCAGGAAATCACATCGGTTCTGTTGCTAAATCACATGGACATGTAGTCTCTTGTGATTTCTTTGTGGCACTTTCGGGGCTTGGAAACATAGCTCTGACTTATGGCTTAGAAATGGAGAATCATCCTAAAAATAGGGGCAAAGTCGCCCTTAATATGGTGCAAAGCCAAGACAGCCAAACTTTGGTGTTGATACAAAAATGACACAAAACTGACACAAAAATGTTGCTTTGCCTCACTCACCCTGCTCACCCCACTCACCCTGCTCACCCCTCGCCTCACCCTTCAGGCAGCAAGGGGCTGTGATTCCACGCTATGCCTATTGGCACAATTGAGACTATCTGCCAGAGGATACGCAAGCTTGTGTATAGCAGAGCAGACAGGATGCCCAATTCTCTTGAGTCTATGGTTGTATGTGATAGTCCAAGCGTGTAAGGACACCTTTAGAGGCTATAGGGGAAAAGCCTTAGGCTAGGAGTCTGTTGGATGTACAGGGAACCATAGCCAGATGTGTGTTTCTCTGGTCACTAGAAAATATCACTTTAGCACAGCCGAACAGAGGGTTTCAAATACTACAATATATAGAATAATATAACGATTGAATTACTATACTATCTAATGGGCCTACGTAGAATATTTAAGGGGTTCTAGGGAGGCCTAAAAACCTTCAAAGAGTTGGGCACTTACAGATGAATACTGAGATGAATGTGTTCCTTGGTTGCCTAACTACTGGGCGGGCGCATGATCTTATGGATGCATACGCAACAAAGGATGTTATTATCCTTTGTTGTCTACAGAAAGTCCTGAAAGGATGCAGAAGCTTGTAGTCGCCACTATCACTACCTAAAAAATGACAGGTTCAGTTGCTGCAGAATCGGCTCTACAGCTAACTCCCCCGAGCTCCAATACAGGAGCCGGACAGAGCGCCTGGGAAAATCTTTGTTCTCAGGGCCTAATCTTCCCGTGGACAGTCAACACATTCCACAAGCTTCGCAACTACAAACATTCACTACCAATGGTATATCATCTTCAGATGCTTGACTAATCATGTTACCAAAGTTGCAACAGTTGCAAGGAGCTGAATAATTTGTAAGGACTAAGAAGTTTGAATATCGTTCGTTTGGTTGTGAAGGTTGCGTAGCCTCTTGTAGCATCTCTAGTCATTTGGGGACATGGCTCTGCCTTATGCCTCACAAATGGCAAAAACCAGGGGCTAAGGCGCGGTCGCTTTTTCACACGTCTACCGAATCTATGTAGTTGTTATTGGTTGCCTAAATTTAATATTAAACTTGATCCGATTACGTCGAATTGACACTAAGAAAGAACATCTAGACTTAAAATTAAATAACGCGAATTCAAAAGCTGTTGCCTAGGTACCTAGGGCCTATATCCTATAAGTCCCCGAATTGGGTTTTCATTATACCAAAGTTCTCTATCATCCCTTATAAAGGCTCAAATATCCTCACATAACCAAGTCGCATTACAACGGCAATAATGGCTGAGATTCCAATTCCCTCTCCTCCACCACCACCACATCTCACTTCTCGTCGCCTTACAACATCTCCCTTGACGCACATTGTAGCTCAGGACATGCCGTTTATTCCGTTTACAATAACAGGCACGGGTAGGGATGAAAAGATTTTCGAGTTCGCCAATCCAGCCGAGCGCGTTGGATCCGTCGCACTTAAAGCCGTTGTTCGCCAGTACCTGTCGTCGCCTCATCTACAGGCCTTCCGGGCTTCCCAACTTCACATGATTCTAGGGAGATTGCGGTGCTTGCACTATACTTTAGGCAAATACAATGACGGTGTTGCCGAGCCCACTCCCGCTTTTCTTCAGTATTGGCGCCAGCGAGCTTTGAGTTTGATGTCGGGCTTTGGTTTTCAGATTACCAGTCCCCAGCAGATCATCTCAATCATTGGGTTAAAAGAACTCATTCAAGCAATGGATGAGCTCTACGGTGACGAGATTTTAAATAATCAGCGTCTCATTCAGAGTGGGTTTATTAACTTCGAAGCCCTTGGTGAGCTCTATCGCCCCGACAACCCTATACAGGGTAGAACGTTGCTAGGAGGAGCACCGGGTATTTTTATTGTTGTAGACTCGTACTACGAAGAGCATCGTGCCTTAATTGGCATGCAGAGGAGTTTCCATTGGACGATGGAGTTTGTGGCGGCAATGGGCGACCACTTTACAGTGGTGAATTTTACCGAAGTTCTCAGTGCTTGGATGGGCGTTCGTGCGAGGCCTCTTTCAGAACTCTCGTATGTGCCTTTGGATCCTTCTGAGCAACCTGGTCTCCAGAAACGAGGGGAAAAGTATGTCCAGTCGGCAGTTGGCGGCGCCAACTTCTTAGCTTATTCACCAAATGCCTTCTTTCTCCATGCTCCCCCATCTCGTCAAGCGATGTCTAGGTCCAGTAGCAGCCAGCTTCCTTCAGGGGGCCGTATCATGATTGATGCAGCTCGTGGGGCACTCTTGGGACACCACGCCTCGCAAGGCTATGATGAACCCACGCTTGCCATGATCAACCTCGCGGGACGATATCGACAATGGCGCAACGCCCATTCGACAAACGGCACGTCACAGGATGCACTTATCTTATGGGATACTGTTCCTCCTGAGTTCACCATCTATTGCTGGCCTGCATTGGTGGGCTTCAGCTTTACGGCTAAGGCGTGGGGCCATGTGCTCGTAGCAGGTCTAGAGCCAATCAAGTTTCACGACGAAGCATTTGATCGCCTTGTGCTCGCAGAAGAGCGTAAACAACTCATCCGTGCCTTGGTCCGTTTTGGGACTGATCCTGGTACCGATGATATTGTCGGGGGTAAGTGTGGCGGCAGCATCTTCTTGCTTCATGGTCCTCCCGGCGTCGGGAAAACGTTGACTGCTGAAGCCATCGCCGAAGTCCTCCGTCGGCCCCTATATTATGTGACGATGGGGGAGCTGGGAATGGCACCTGAAGACATAGAGCGGCGACTCAGCGATGTGTTGGAACTATGTGCTGAATGGAATGCCCTCGTGCTTTTGGACGAGGCGGATGTCTTTCTTGAACAGCGAAGCACCTCCGATATAGTGCGAAATTCTATCGTGTGCGTCATGCTGCGGCTCTTGGAATATCATCCGGGCATTCTATTTCTAACGACCAACCGCGTACGTAACTTTGATCCTGCGTTTGAAAGTCGAGTAACTATTGCGTTGCGATACGAGACTTTGGCCGCAGATAGTCGTGTTCGGATTTGGGAGAACCTGCTGTCACAGGTGTCAATTCCAGTCTCTCCTGATATCGCCTATGAGGAACTGGGCAAGCATGTCTTGAATGGGAGACAAATAAAGAATGGAGTGCGACTGGCTGTTGCATTGGCCAGGGAACAAAAAAGCCTCGCCCTCACCCAGGAAATTCTGGAAAAGACATTGAATTTGACTTCTTTGGGTAGAGAAGACATGACGGGAAATGGTTCTAGAAAAGTGTTAAACTAGATATTATAAGCTTTAGTCAGCCAACCTGTCGATTATGGTGAGAGTTTTAAGGTGCTGTAACAGCGCTGGCACTGCACTCGATATAAGGAGCCTATTCTCCGTACCTCGATGGCTTCTAGACAAGCAATTCAATCATTTACCTTCACAGTTTAAAAAAAAATGACTAGACTTTTAGTGTAATTCCAGGTCTCTTAGCCAGCCAGATCTCAAGTGAAGGAGCGACCGGGGGTCCGTAGAGTCAACAGCAACGAATCCCCTGTTGCGCTCTAATGGAAATAGTAGAAGGTTAATTTTCAAAAACAAATCGAGCAGAGTCTCGTGCCTATGGAGGACTATTGCCAAATTGATGCGAGGTGACGTGAAATTGCCCACTGTAATAATATCAATTAGAATTCCTACCCTTAGAGGGTTAGATACAGCGTCCATTGACTAGAGAGCCTTCCATTGAGGCCTCTAGTCATATTCCCATGATTGTCCTGGCCCTTGGAAGGCCACCGCTCCACGCTTCCTTTATTAGCAAACGTTCCTAGTGCCATCCGTTTGTCGCTCTGAAAAAACTAAGACTACATTCCTTTCAGATTGCGCGTCTAAATGCCACCTATGCTGGCGAGTGAGATGATTAGCCAACATCTTTGGAAAGAGTAGCAATCTGCTAGTTACCACCCAATAATACCAGCCGTTGACCACACCTTAATTTTCTGCAAGGAATCATAACCCGATTTCCTTGATATTTAATACCATGAGATAACAGTTCCCAAGAATAACGCCCTTCCTGATCCAACTTGCTTGTCTCTAGTTATTTCTCGCTGCTTCTCTCAGGTCGATTCCCTTGCCAACGACCAATACTTCCATAGGAAGTCCTCCACCGTCATTGGACGTACCCACGGGCATAAACGGTTCAGAACGGGGTCGACGTGCCCATCTCCATCGCAATATACCATGCTCAGTTGACACTCCATGCGCGGGATAATCCCCTCAACCTGATCCGCCGAAATGCCGCAGAGACGCTCTTCTAGCTGCTGCCGCGTAACGCCCCGGACCTCAAGCGGACGACCAATATACCTCTCACATAGACGCACCACCTCATCAAAACGCATCGTCGACCCAGCCATCCCTAGTTCCCGGCCTCCCCACGGCTCCTCCAGATCAATAGCCGCGACCACGAAGCGTCCTACGTCACGGATGTCCGTTGCCGTAACCAGCGGGTACATCTCATCAGCATCATCGCCGCTAGCATCTGCACCCCATAGGAGCGGAACCTCGACCCACCCCTCCTCAAGATGGAAGAGGAACGGCCCTTCTGCAAACCCCGCCAGTGCGGAATCCCTGTTCCGGCCCCCCTCGCCCAGGGGACACCCAATGCCGAGGTAGTTCATAAACATGCCGCAGGGAAACAGCGCAACGTCCAAGGCCGGCGACGCGCGCGCGCAGATTTCTCGCCAAACGGGGATCTTGACTGTGGCGTCGATCTCGACGCGCGCGTGCGCGTTGTACGGCAGCGCGAACTCGGAGGGGGCGAAGCGCCGGCATCCTGCAGCCTGGGCGGCGGCGAGGAGATTGAGTTGGGTTTGGACGAATAGGGTTGGGTTGGGGATTAGGAGCACGCTGATGAGGGTGTCGATGTCGTGGAGTGCGGCGATGAGAGTAGCGGTGGATGTATAGTCTACATGTCGGGTTTCTATCTCGACTTCTGGGGTTCGGTCTTGGCCTGGTGGTGGTGAGGATGACGGCGATGGCCAAAGACGAAATGGAGTCTTTGTCGTTATGAATTGTCCTGATGAAGCTTGGGTTGGAATCTTCTGTCGGGAGAGGATAATGGGCGTGTGCCGACCATTCGTAGAAAGGAGAGCTGCCACTAGGGCGTGGCCTAAGGTGGGACTAGAACCGCCTGCGACTGCGACTTTGACCATACCGGACTGTATATTATCCTATCTATAGGTATGTCTCTAGTCTGTAGTGTGTACGAGGAGAACTCATCGTTTATTAGATCTTGCTTTCGTGCGAGGTTCTCTATGGCGAACTGCTTTCTATTCACTAATTAACCGGCAAGGTCACGGAAGAGAAAGCAGAAACATTAAGGATGAAAGAAAAATGACTTTCCTTTGTAAAGCTGCTACATATATAGAAAACGACTCCTTCCCTTCCTCCTGGCCCCTAGCTGAAATCATGTTCCAGTGCCGGAAATTGAGTCAGAGAATACTTGATATACGAGTTACGAAAATTTAATTTGTATGACAGAATCGCCACCTCATCGTCACCGAGAGAGCGCTGACCCGTATCCCATCTAGTTAACGAGCGTGGCTAGTCTGTCAGTCATGTGCTATTCATAAGAGCAAGGTATAAAACAAGGCACGCACGTAAACTAAAATGGCTAATCGTGTGTGGAAGCAAGTTCGGCAACTCGCGTACGGGAGGAAGCAAGTTCGGCACGTCAAATTTGCGACCCTAAGTACCCAACCATAGTAATTTGTATGTAAAGGTACTTAATAAATCCATCCTACGAAATTATCACTTCCTCATTCCCACTCACTCTCACTCCCACTTCCACTCCCACTCCCGCTCCCACTCCTACCCTCAATTGCACTCTTATACTCGCTCTTGGATTCGGCTTCCGGGTCAGTAATTGGGTCTTCTAACCCATCAGGAATTGGAAGGACTAATTTAGTGAGCTGAGCTAGGCTCGCCTTCCGGGCTCGCTCCTGCCGCTGGGCATCAATTCCTGCTCGTTTGAGCCGGTTCCGGGCCTGGCTTTGAGCCCGGCTTAGCTTCCGAGCTTCAGTGGCAGCGAGCTTCTGAGCTTCTAGCTCAGCTTTCTGGCCCTGAAGCTCGTGGGCCTCAGAAGCCCGGAGCTCACCCCCGCGCTGGAGCTGGCCCCGGCTACGCTTCTTCCTGGAGTTCTTAACATGCTGCCGAATAGCCTGTAATCTTATATCTAGCCATTTTCGCCATAGATCTCGGCCCGGTCCGAATCCTTCCGACTAACACAATCCATCTCCACCCGTCTCCGACACTCCACCTCCACCCCACCTCCAATACCACTACCACTAATCCTCGCACATCACACACACCATGTCGACCTTCAAGGAGAAAATGGTCGAGATGCGCGCGTACCTCGCCACCCAACCCGGCCGCCGTGAACACAACCGCGAAACCACGCGCTTCCTCCGCGACCTCCACACCCCGAAATGGGGCTACGCCATCTACCGCACCGTCTACACGCCTGAGTCCGACGCGCTCTTCCCCCTCGCCCTGGCCAAGCTGGATGGCTACGTCCACTGTGAGATTGACTGGGATCTGTACGATGATCCCACCTGCGACCGGGCGCCGAACAGGGAGATCAGGCAGAGGTACGAGAATGTCATCTTGGAAGATAAGGGGAGGTATGACGGCGCGAGCATGGACAGTATTAGGGACTACTTCAAGCAGTGGGTTGAGGAGCAGGGGAAGGATGTCGGCGATAGTCCGCGCTTCCAGATCTGTCTCGTCTTCGACGAGGCAACGGTGCGAGCGCTATCTGGCGCGCCGGATCCGCTGCCGAGCAGCGATGCACCGCCGGGTGTACTTATCCGCGTCGTCGATGGCAAGTTCGTCGCGGCGCACTGCGAGGATCCGAGTTATGCAGGCTGGATCAAAGTGTCGCCGAATGCGCTGATGGGGCTGTATGGGCGTGTTGATCAGTCGGAGCTGCTGCTTACGGTCTACGTCCTCATGGAGCGGGATAGCGAATCTTTCTTGTTCACGGGCTAGGCTTGAGGCTGAGTGGTGTCAGATGATGGGGCAACCGGTGTAGTGGAGACCGATATATTAGATCCAGAGCTCGAGCCATCAGGGGAAGGAGGAGTGTTTCCAGTTAAGGAGGCAATCTTGCTCGCATAGTCAGGAGACTTAACGTCAACCGTGTTCTTGCAAGAGCTAAGGTCGTCGAAACAAGTCAGCTCGTCGCAGCTGTCTTCTCTTCCGCCGAGGCAGCAATATGTTGCATTCGAGTCGGACTTCATGATACCTGGGCAGCACACTTTTGTTTCGCCTGCAATGATTTCTGCGTAGTCTTCGCCGCAAACGCCCTGCGTTTATGTGGGTTAGTATGGACTTGGAATTGTTGGTTGCATTTATATATGTGGTGATAATTACTCTAGGTTTGAGTGCGGAGACATTGCATGCGGAGAGCATGGCGACAATGGTTGCAAGGTGAAAAAGCATGGTGAAATAAACGGATTCAAGCCGGAAGGTAAAGTGATACGATACAGCGGTTGGTTGTAGCGGGAATATAAGATCTTGGAGTAGGGTATGGAGTTATTATGTTGCTCCAAATAAACCATCTGGGGTGGGATGCGGAGATATTTATATTAGACTTTCATGCAACGTAGATGTCTATCAAACACCTTGTGTGAAGTCTGCCTTACAGAAATGGGATCTGGCGCCTCTTAATTCCAAATCATTGTATTGATGTAGATTTGCTAACAACTAAGAAGCTGAGGAGGGACAGTTTGGGCTTGTGTAAGTTGTTAAATGTACCCGCCTAACCGCAATTTGGTAGAATCTAATGATCGCTGTAATCCTTGAGCTTGGTTTCGCTAGCTAAACTTGGTAAAAGCTTGATAGCGGGGGTTAGCCAGGAATTCAGCATTGCTAAAGTTTCTAATTTAAGTGTGTAGTGTTAGTGGCTGTTCAACTTCTTCAAATCCTTCCGATCCTTCCAACGTTTGAAATCCTTCCGATCCCCCCAACCCTTCCCATCTTTTCGATTTCTTTCAATCTCTCAGCGACCTCCCTACCCTTGCCCGTAGATAAGTGGATTAAATGGGGGCATAGAAACTGAAATGCCCCTCAGGATCATATTTCCTCTTCAAAGTCTTTAGCCGGGCCACCCTCCAGGCCTCATACCCGTACATCTCCTGCAAGTTCTCGTCACCGTGCGCATAATTCACGTACGTGTGCATCTCAGCGCTCCCGTCAGCCTTGTGCAGAGCTTCACGCAGGTTATTGCCAAAAGCGATAGCGTAACTGTCTAATGTCCTATTCACTGAGTAGCTGACGACCGGGGTGCTAACGGGTTATTAGATGGATACCACGAACACAGAGACAGGGTCATGAACGTACATCAAAAAGTTATCAGCGCGGTGAGGAAATGCTGTCGTATCACTCGGGACAGTTTTGACAGCCTGTGTAGAGTACCCTTCCAGCAGAACGGCCGAGTTGAGGAATCTCGCATCCGCCGTGAATGCGTTGAACGCATTGAAGGCAGCTCTTTGAGCTTGGACGTTGTACGACTTGATGCTGATTGGGAACATCATGTTGACGGCGTCATGCTGAGTACACACAGAATTGTTGATATCAGTACCGTCAATGAGGGTGAGTCCAGGATAGTCCGTTACGTTTGCAGTAGCTACAGCTGGGTCTAATGCTAAAAGTGGCACAGTGTATTCGCTTGGGACTACGTCAACACCTTGGTAGAAGATATTGAAGACTATCACTGCCTGTTGAACGTCAGAATCAGACAGGCCCATGGCTCCGATTGCGACTTACGTTGTTAGCATCGATGCCTGGAATGCGTGCGAAGACATTCTTGTTAATAAACTCGACAGGCATGTCTCTCGTTCCACTTGCAGTCCAGGTATTGATTAGAGTGAAGAGAGCCTCAACCTTATCATGTGTGAAAATATATTGTGCATAGGACCAATCCGTTGATGGGACATCATAAACACGACTTGTAATTTCGGTCAAGATTCCGAAATTGTGACCTGCTCCTTGAAGGGCCCAGAAGAGATCTTCGCCACGAGGTCAGTATGATGTGACGTTCCAATTGATATTTTTACATGAAGCGGGACATGAAGTCCAAGAACCTTGTACGTACCAGAATGCTGTGTAGCTGAGACAGAAACCACATCTCCGGACGCAAGCACTACACGAGCCGAGATGAGGTTGTCAGAGATGAGACCATAGAACCCTTGGAGATATCCATGACCACCACCAAGGAGAGGGCCCACCAAACCGACGCATTCGCATGCTCCAGTAACTAGATAATGTCAGTCATGTTTCGTATATATGATCCTTGATACGGAACTCATATACCTGTCTGCTTGCCTGCTGCCCATAGAGCATTCGTGACTTCAAGCCCAAGGATTCCGCCTCCAAATTTAGCGCTGTGACCGTCGGCCGCAATAGTAACAGAGTTCATTTTCCTCATTCTGATATTGAGCCCCTTGTGCAAGTTTCCTAAAGTCCTTGTTCCACCATGCAAGCCAGTCGTAACCAAGAAGGGTATGCCGTGGCGAGTCGCATATCGTACCTATTTTGTGATGAGCAACAGCCTGAAATCCATCTCAAGCAAACTCACTGTTTCCTGCACGTCGCTCTCGGTAGCTACCTCCACGACCACAGCATAGGTCGGCGGGTCTTGTTCATTGTCCCTATCCGTAGCGACGAGAAACTCAGTAGAGCCCGGGAATATAATTGCTGCGCTAGGAGATAGGAGAGGGCCAAGATTTTGGGTGATGTTGGGATATGCACAAGAAAGGTGGGCGAGAAGAAAAAATGTGGTAGCAATCGATCGAATAAAGCTATTGATAAGGATAGACATTTTCTTCGATGTAAACTGGCAACACGAAACAAAGCAGAGGCAGTTCCAATCTTCGAAAAGGCTTAAACAGTACTCCTATACCTCAGAGATCGAAGATCCCATTTCCAATTAGGACTACCGCCATTCTACGGCAAAATGGAGGTGCAGTAACCCATGTCCCTACCACGCCATTCTCAGCTTCCCATGGAGGATACATGTGTAGCAGGGTGCCGGGGTTAGCTCAAAGCTGCTTGTCCACTTTTGATTTTCCGACGCTTAGTAATTTTTCCGAGCTCAGAGGGTATAAGTGGAAACTCGTCTTGAGCTCAAAGGTCAGCTTGAACTTGTCTTTTATTCATTTATGCGATCAACGTAAATGCATCTAATATATTAACAATGCATTAATATGTCGACGTATCTAGAAGAGTTTGACTTACTCGAGTCAGAAGTGTTACCCTCAACTGATTATACCCCCTGGGATATCAACGAGGATGGATTTAGTGAATTCAACGACTCTGAACCTGAGCAGGAACCTGCGCAAGTGGAGAATGAAGAAGATGAGGTAGTACATTCCTAATACATTCCTAATACATTACTAATTGAATAAGGATTTTAATGCTAAAGTCAATCATGGAGTTAATGTTTCATGGCACGCAAGCTCTTTAGCTGCTCGGTTTGAGCATATGAGAGAGAGTTAGTAATAAAGAAATATATAATTAATACATTACTAATATATATAGGATCCCGCAAGCGACCTCGAGCACCTACTTTACAAGATAATATTGATTTAACTCAAGAGGATGAGTCTGAAATCCTATCTCGAGCTTCATCCTGTGGGGATCTTAGGCCTACTCAACGCTTAAGGTCACGCCAAAGTTCAAGTTCACGATCAAGATCACGAAGAGGGTACGTTTCCACATTAATAGATTATCAATACATTCCTAATGTATTCATAGTGGAATGCCATTACGACAAAATATTACTCGAAATATGCTGTCAGACAGAGAGAGCATCGAGCTTCAAATAGCTGCAGCTGAGGCTCGGCGTCTAGAAATAGAAAATGAAAAAGCTGCAGCTGAGGTTCGTCGGTTGGAGCTGGAAAATGAGAAGTTAGAGCTAGAGCTGATGAAGATGCGAAGGGATTTACAGGATTCCTACTAATCAATTGATAATGCATTAGTAATTCATTCCGTGCAGAATCCTCGCACTTGTCGTGTTGTGGTTGCGGTGGTATTGTAAGAGGAACCAGCGATGTCTGCATAAAATACCTAGACCTCTAGGCGGGTGCTGAGGTCAAAGCGAGCCTTCTGAGTTCGATGAAAAGTAGGCGAGCTTGGAACACCTGGCCCAAGCTAACCCCAGCGCCCAGCCTGACCTACTACCAGCTTCCGATGTGTTCCCATCAGAGGTCTCGCGAGTTACGGCGAAAGGCCCGCTTTGACCCCCAGCGGAACGCCAAATGGTGGCCTTCAGAGGTTTCGTGCAGGAGCTTCGTTGGACCAACACAGGGGGGGTTAGACATTTCCCCTCAAAGAGGATATAATCTGTCTCTATTCTTCCCTTGACCAATAGTGCTTTTATCCTTTCGCAGAATATGTCAGTCATTCTTCTTATCCCTGCTAGTAATTTTTTTTTTTTTCAGTCCTCAGATGAACCCTTCGCCGTGAGATCGGTCTGGTTGCACTCCTCTGCCTCTCTGTCTTGTACTTTCGATCCATCTCCCACCCATCGCAGGAAGTTCTCGGATGATAGAGAAGCGCACAAAATTACTAACCATGCTTCAGCGCCCCTCGATTGTCAAACAGTTAAATTGAAGGCCATCGGGGACAAATCTGATTACTCCTGTATATATATATCTTTATATAGGACCTCCTCTGCTCCTCAGCACAAATTAGTTGGGCTTTAGGCATCCTCGGAGGAAAATATTCTACCAGTTCACGGTGGACCTAGACAAGTAACCAATATTATATCTACCAATTCATTAGGCAGCGGGCATGATACAATTGTTTAGGACAGATATGGCGAGCATAATGGAGTTACAGCCAGTGTATCAATATAGGTCGTCAATTGAGGGCAGGATCAAGACATGATTCTACACTCTAATCATAGAGCTCGAATGTCACGGCTCAGCTTTCAACACTAGTTATGATTTATTTATATCACATCTGTTTTCACAATTTTAGAAATATTTTCAAAAACCCAAATATTTATTGGAGAGATGATTTTTATTAGTTTCAAACTCTTGCTCATCCCACTATTTTCATAGCATTTCTGCATCTGCTTATTTATACAACATGTGCCACTCCATCCCCTTTTTTTTATCGTACAATTTATCCAACAGTATCTTACAACAATCACCCCCTACATATCAATACACCGCTCAAAACTCGTCGTCGCCATACTTACCACCACCACCACGTCTATCCGAACCATCATCGATCCTCTTCTCACGAACGATTCTGCCACCCTTCGTTCTTCTCTCACCACGCGAAGGCTTCCCAGCCGTAATCGGCTTAATACCCTCCATCCCCTCATCGCCCATATCAACCTGATACACATCCTTCCCATGCTTCTTCTTCTTCTGCGCCTCCACAATATCGCGTCCCTTCCACTTGCCCGTCTTCTTCGCAGCCTTCATAACCTCCTTCGCTCTATCCATAGGCTTGCCCAGTCTCGCCGTCCGCATCACGCGCGTCTTCGCACCGAGAGCCCATAGATCACCCCACTTCGCCTTTCTGGCATCGCGGTAAGCTTGCGCGCTGAAGGACTTGGGGATAGTCCAGCGCTCGAGTGTGCCGGAGGGTGTGCAGAGGTCAATGGACACATGGCCACGGCGCTTAAGAGGCGTGAGGATCATGCGGGGCAGAGACAGGGTCGAGAAATCGCCTTCGGGCTTTTGGGTGTGGTATCCCACATCGGGATCAGACCCAGCCTCGTGTCCTTCAAATGCGGCATCTGTGGCTGTTTGGCCTTGGACCAGAGGGGCAGTTTGGGATGAGGGAGATGGATCGCGTGCGTCGACGCCGCGGCGCACAGCAACATAAGAGAACTTTGCATCCTCGTGGTTCTTCCTGTTGGCGCCTAGGACGCGCTGTTGGAAGCCAGGGCGGATATAGCGTTGTCCGAAGTGGCAGTAGTCTTTCCTGCCTGAGCTCATACCAGGAACAGGATACATCGGGCAGGGCAGGTGATTAGTGCATGGTGCGATGATCATGCCCTTCTCCTTTTCGACGTCTGGGTCGTCGTTATTGAGGTTCTCGTTCACAATATGGGTCGCGCCTGGCGAGGCAATGTGCTTCTGAAGCAGCCACGAGCGGGCTTCAGCAATGGCCTCGAATCCTCTTGGTAGGCCCTTCTCGATCAAGATAAGAACACCACCGTTGGGGTTGAGCAAGGACCACAGGTTCCGGACTTGGTTCCTGCGCTTGAAATCCTCTTTCAATGGGAAGAGCGTGTGCGGTGCGATGATGACATCGTAGCTCTTGCGAGACTGGGGCTTGCTCCCGTCCAGACGTCTCTCGTAGTTGGCGGAGTGAATGTAATCCGGCAGCCTGGGGAGGAACGAAGTGTTCTCCAGGATGACAGACATGCGGTCACGGAGGGTCTCGGGACCAGTAAGTACAGTAGACTTCCCAGGGACCTTCGATCCCGCTTCAACCAGCCCCTCGTCAGCCATAAGATCCCATTCTGTCTGGATGACCTCTTTCCAAGCTATGGCGCCAGCACCACCAGCACCAGCGTCAAGGATACTTGGTCCCTGACCACCTTCGCGGAGGAGCATGTCTCGGATCCAGCTGGGACCCAAACGCTTACGGGTTTCGACAAGCGTTCCCATGACCGAGGCGTACACGGCTGGCATAACGGCTGCCATGTAAGCGTCGGCTTCAATTTCGCTCATTCTGAATTGCGAGGGTTCGAGACCGATGTGTTTTTGCGGGAGTAAGCTAGAAGCGCTAGGCACCGAAGCGGAGTGTGGGAGTCCTGGGCCACCAAAGGCCTTCTCCGCAGCCTCAGTCAAGTGCTTGATGTCCGATCGGCGAAGTAACTCCGTCAGAGGCTGCACGAAGCTCTCTTCTGGGAGAAAGATCGTACTTGGGTTTGTGCCAAAACGCCCCGCCATAGTGTATGGATGCGTGCGGATTTCGTCGCTGTTGCTTCCAAACTCGTCGTCATCCCTTTCCCAAAAGTTATCTTCTTCAATATCCTCCTCCTCTATATACTCGATAGCCTCTTTATCCACTTCCACTTCTTCCTCTACCGCCTGGGTCTCCTGTGGTGGCTGTTGTGCTAGTGCATTTTCCATATCCTGCCTCAGTCGCATGATGGCGTCGACCTCGCGCTGATTCTTGCCCTGGGCCTGCATATTCGCCTCCACAGCTTCCTCAACGACCACCTCCATCTCTTGCAACTGCGCCGAGATAGAATCCCGAGTATGTCCTATGATTTCGTAGTCGACATTGTCCGAGGTACCCACTGGTTCGGCGTCTCCCAGCCCTTCACCAGCGTATTCCTCTCCCATCTCGACTTCCTCGAATTCCCCATCGGCATTCTCTCTGAGAACCACATTGCTGACCGTCCCATCCCACACCTCACTTTCGGGATCTATATCCTCAACTATTTGCAAGTCTTCGTATGTCGTCTCTCGTAAAGGAGGCCCGTAGAGTCGCTCATAAAGCTGGTATTCCTCCGTCGTCAAGAAGTCCTTCGGCAACGTCTCCCCAAATGTCTGGCGCGCATGTCTAACGGTCTCCTCAACAGTCTCTTGTCCCTCTGCCAAATTCGCCGTCATCGGTTCCGCATCTCTGAAACGTAATGTAGTCGAGAACGCCCTCAAGGAGGTCGGAGTGGCAATGCGACGAATCGGCCTCGATCGCGTCGGCGTTGTGCGCGTAAATCCAACTTCAAACAGGGATTGGAGATGGAATCGACATGATTGACATGCCTGCGGCACCCTTCGTGCAGCTAGCATTGTTGAATCTTGACTGCGCGTTTGCGACTATGGACGACGAGGAGACTTTTCTTGAGAAGGCTGAAAGATATCACGGAAGGCTTGAGGCCTGAGGCGACATAAGTTTATTTCGGGTCGTTATGATTGGCTGTGGGGGTTTGCTAAGGAGGTAAGACCCCTGTTCCTACACGGGACCCACCGACCCGCGTCTGATAATAATACGGCGGCCCGTCTGAATCGTAATTGCAAATCCATAGCCTTATGGACAAGGCTGTGCGCATCCGGAGGCCAATTCCCGCATCATCAGATCCTCAACAGCGGCACCCCATCCACAGCACAACGTCCGACTATGCTCACGCCTGCAATATAACACACACCCTCACCTTACCTCTCGCATCCTCACCATGCCAGGCCTTCACCTCCAACACCTCCACCTCCCAGGCCTAACGCCCTACTCCACCGCCCAAGCCCTCCAATCTCACCTCGTCCGCCTCTTCCTCACCCACAAAGCCTCACCCTCGAACCCCCTTCCCCCAC
>LNAR01000445.1:2292-22461 GCA_001630585.1 Pseudogymnoascus sp. BL549 | reverse complement strand
GCGGCTGGGGAGGGGGGAGTTCTGATGGCTTGGACGCGGTGGGGGGGTTTGATTTGATTACTCGTAGATATCATGGATGGGATGGCATATATCGATGCGAAACCAGATATGATGAACAGGATGGCACATATCGAAGCACACACAAAATAATAGACTGGGGCAGGACCATTATGGATGAAGATACAAGTAAAAAAAATTTGTTGTTTCGTGAGGTGCAGTCTATGTCCTCATCCACCGTCTTGTGGGTCTCCGCTTTGAGATCCGTTAGACTCGTGTTTTGCTTAGCTGTACACTACATGAGAAGCAAAAATGCCACCATACTGTTGTATGGGATTAATTTAGCCATAGGCCTGGAAAGCCTGACAACGCCGTCCCTATGCTTTTCGCCTTCTGTGACTATTGTGATAGACAGAAAAATCCTCAGGCGAACAACCTTTATCGGTTGATCGTTAATAACACGCCGCCTAAATACAGATGAACCAGAGCCAGCTCAAGCCGCCGGCGTCGACGACGGTTCGGCCTTGGCCTGGAAGTTTAGATCGCCCTGTTCGCACCAATCCTTTACAGGCTACATGAGAGGGTTAGCAAAGTACGCATAATACCAGCGAGGGGGAGAGGAGAACTTACCAGACAACTCAGATACTTGCACCACGAGCACTCCTTCTGATACTTGTAGAAGTTGTTCAGGAGAACAATAAACAGCACCAAGATAAGAATCAACGCCGCAGCGCGAATGAGCCACCACACCCACCACAACGGCTTGCGCGCCTTAAAGAACCCAAGCGGTGCCTTCACAAAGCGCGACATCTCGCTAGGTCCGCTTCCGCGTACAGTCTCGTACGGTGGCTCGTCTTCGCCAATCTTGCGGCTCAGCGCGTTGGGAGAGTGGAGAATGCAAATACCGATGGCGAGACCCATCAGGAAACCGCCAATGTGGGAGAAGTTGTCGAGACCAGGGAGGAGACCGACAACGAAGGAGATGACGATGTCGAGGAAGACGAAGCCAAGATCCCTCCAGGGGTTTGGACGCTCGGACCAGGTGTAGAGGAGCTCGAGGAGCATGAGGGCGATGATGCCGAAGAGTGACCCAGAGGCACCCGTGGAAGAGATTCCGGAGGCGGCAAAATTACCACCGAGGACGAAGCCGAAGATTCCCGAGGAGAGGTACACAAGGGCGAAGCGTATAGGGCCAATGGATTGCTCCATCTCCCGTCCTATGGTGACCTGGAGGAGCAAGTTGAAACCGATATGGATGAGACCAGCGTGCAAGAACATCGGGGTAATGAAGCGGAACCACTGGTTGGGCGCGGCCTGGCCCTTCATGTAGGCGGGCTCAGGGACGCCGCCGAAGCCGCATGCCTGCGAGAGCGTGCAGGCGTTCTCGGCAGCGTCGGGGTCAACCGAAGTAGAGTAGGGGCAGGGCCAGGTTATCTCGGTGGTGTTCTGGATCGTGTCCATGCGGCGCATGCACGGCGTGTAGCGGGTACCCATGCTAATGAGGACATATGGGGAGGGCCCGATCATGGGGTTGAATGACGGCTTGACTTGGATGGGAACGCCGGTAAGTTGGCCTGTGTTAGGGGTTAGCATACTGTATAAGAACTATATATCTGTGTACATAGGTGAACTGACCAGACTTGACAAGCTCAGCAATGAAGACGGCAATCTGGACGGTGGTAAAAAACCAGACCACCCACGCCGTCCTCACGCCTGGCTCACCCCTAAAAAAGCCAAACCCCCTGCGTCTCGGCTTCGGGGGGTCTTCCGGAGGACCTGCATCGTAGATATGGTCTGTCGACGGGTAGTTATGGCGCATCGGGAGGGGCTTTTTGCTGCTCGGCTGGTCTTGTAGGGGTATGAAGTCGTTGGAGGCGCCTGGCGTAGACTCTCCGTGTCCGTAGAATGGCGAGTTTCCCGGCAGGCTGGCGGTGCTTCCCTTGTGGCTCGCGGGGTATACGTGATCGTCGAAGGGGCCGACAAAGGGTGAACTTGAGGGCTGCGGTACTATTGGTTGGCCTGGCTGCGGTGAATATGATGGTAGTCTTGGGAGTTCGCGGTCGTCGTCGTAGCTGCTGTAATAGGGCTGGTTTTGCGCCCCGCCGCTCGGGTATGGCTGTGAGTTGTGGTAGGCCATTCTGGCGCTCTCTCAGCCTCTAGGGCGACAGACGCGGCGGTATAGAGTATGTGTCGCCTTGAGGTCGTACCGGACCCGCCTGTTGTCTCTCGATGTGAATCGTGTCGTAGGGGGGTGAATCGTTCGGATGCGCGCGTGTTGGATAAGCGACGGGTTATTGATAATAAGATGAGGGTTAATGAGAGAGATTGCAGGTCATGAAGTCGTTGACAAACAAGAACAAGGCAGGGTATAAGAGAGAGTGTTGATAATGGGACAAAATGGCAGAACAAGCCGCGAAGAATGAGGCTTGGAAGTGGAGTTGTGGATGGATCAAATGGATCAAATGGATCAGAGTACCGGGACGGTAGGACGACGGCAAGAGTTGCGCGTCTGGGGTGGAGTCGAGGCGTCGATCTCTGGTGTGGGAGCCGTGTGTTGGTGGCTCTTAGTGTAGACAACGCCACCACCGCAAAGCTGAAACAGGCTGCAAACCGCCAAGCTCTTGATTGGGAACACGAAGGAGGCGCACACACCTACGTATGTGCCGATATAAATATAGAAATGAAGAGGTGTGGAAGTTTAGAAAATATATTTTTGTATTGAATGTTTGTTATGTAAGTGGTATAGTAGATACCTATAACAGTTAGCAGTTAGTTGAAAGACGAGTTGGAATACTGTGAGGAAGTCAGATCGGGTTTGCTCCCCCACTGATGAATGAGAATATCAAGTAATATCCATTCAGTGCTTGGACAGCTTCTCGTATCCCGATATGCCGTACGGTGGCATCCACGATATATGGGTCACCATACCGTCCGGCAGATGGTCGGAGATGCAGTCAGATGGCAGCTAGAGGCAGTGAGATGCAGTAAGACGCTTCTCTTCCCTTTCCACAGTCTTACGTGGTAGATTCCCCGCTCTGTGGGATCCCTTCACACTTGCCGCAACTCTAGCCATGGCTACCGGTAATTGATATCAAATGCTTACATGCGTCGGGCGAACAGAAATGCCCCAACACCACCATACACACAGCCAGCACATGCATGAGGTGAGGTGGCTGTGCCATACCGGCTGGTCGTGCCTTCCTTTTACCTTCATTTCTCATATAACAAGCTCGCCGTTGCCAGTCTGCAGAATCAAATCAGCTGGTTCAAATAGGAAAGAAGTAAATAAATAGCCGTCCCGGGACTATATTAATTAATGCTTTTCAATAGCCGGTCCCCCAATAGCATATATAGTCACGTGCCACCCATTGCTTTCGTTTCATGATCACGTGCATTACCCTCCAAAAGTAGCGTAGCGCTCCTTCTTAATTGAAATCGCGTCACTCTCGCGTTAGACGCGTTACCACCTCCCAAGATCCCTGGCATGGCCTAAACGTGAAATGTGAATTCAACACAAACTCAATCAACACCTTCGTTGCTGCCAAACTATGAATTGTCTTTCCCTCTGCTGCTCATAATTATTACCAAGATACCCCTTACTGCAGTTAATCATGGTCGGCGCACTATTACCCCAGAAGCGGGTGTTCGGTGAGGCGTCGAGCGCCCGCCGAAATATCGACTCCTCCCCCGCCTCGATGAAGAAACGCAAGCTCGAAGGTGTCGAGACCCCCATTTCGAGGCTCAAGTCGTCACAGAATGGACCGAAGGGAAAGCCTGGCTCCAGCCAACCGAGTCATTTCGAGTCGGAGGTGCTGGAGAAGTTGACTCAGGATATGACCGGATTGAAGAATAAGAACTCAGAGAAGGACCAACAGTGGGACAGGCCGCCCCTGAACGACTTCAACGCCGAGACAGACCCCTTAATCTTTCAACAAATAGAGGCTGAGGAGGGCACGCTCCATGGAGGGAAGGCGACAGTTAAGCTGTTTGGTGTCACAGAGGTTCGTGTTTAGAGCCCCCCTCCCCACCATAGGCCCATGCTGACGAAGAACTTTTCAGACTGGACACTCGGTGATGTTACATGTTACGGATTTCCTACACTACCTCTACGTTGCAGCACCTGTATCGTTTGTCAGGACCGACTGTGAAAACTTCAAAGTCTTCCTCGAAAGCCAAGTCGCACAGCACGCACCCGCAATCCATTCCGTCCAGATTGTGATGAGAGAGAACTTGTATGGGTTCCAGGGGAATCAGCAAAGCCCTTACCTGAAGATCACGGTCACGGATCCGAAGTTTATCAACAGAGTCAGGACAACTATCGAAGGTGGCAATGCGAACTGGAAAGGGATGTGGAAGGGAGCGGACGGTGGCGTCTTGACGTTCGACAGCATCCAATATGTGCTGAGGTTTATGGTCGACACGAAAATGGCCGGAATGTCGTGGGTGGAGGCTCCCGCTTCAAGTTACAAGATGATCAACGAAAACGATCGCCACTCAAATTGTCAAATCGAGGCAGAGATTGGGTATCGGGATCTTATTACTC
This sequence comes from Pseudogymnoascus sp. BL549, assembly GCA_001630585.1. Lineage (NCBI taxonomy): Eukaryota > Fungi > Ascomycota > Leotiomycetes > Thelebolales > Thelebolaceae > Pseudogymnoascus > Pseudogymnoascus sp. BL549. Next base: position 17,921 of record LNAR01000445.1, on the reverse strand, counting down.
ACAAACCGGAGGGGGATTGGTCGAAGATGGCCCCGCTGCGCATCCTGTCCTTTGATATCGAGTGTGCTGGTCGCAAAGGTATCTTCCCAGAGGCGAACCATGATCCGGTTATCCAGATTGCGAACGTTGTCACCAGATACGGTGAGAAGAAGCCATTCGTCCGCAACGTTTTCTGCCTGGATACCACCAGTCTCATCGTCAATACCCAGATCTTTGAATTCCAGAAGGAAGAGAAGATGTTGACGGCATGGAGAGACTTCCTCGCAAAAGTTGATCCCGATATCATCATCGGATACAACATATCCAACTTTGATTTCCCGTACCTCCTGGACCGCGCAAAACATCTCAAGGTTGGCGGTTTTGACTACTGGTCTCGTCTTCATGGTATGAAGTCAGTGGCTAAGGAGTCGAACTTTTCCAGCAAACAGATGGGGAACCGAGATACGAAGGCAACAAATACAAACGGACGACTTCAACTGGACTTACTGCAACTTGTCCAGCGTGATCACCAGCTGCGAAGTTATACGTTGAATTCTGTTTCTGCTCAATTTCTCGGTGAGCAAAAAGAAGATGTTCACCACACCATGATCACGGAGTTGTTCAATGGAACCCCTGAATCCCGACGAAGATTGGCAGTGTACTGTCTCAAAGATGCATACCTACCGCAACGACTCTTGGACAAGCTCTCCTGCCTCGAAAATTATACCGAGATGGCTAGGGTCACTGGTGTCCCGTTCAATTTCCTACTTTCTCGTGGACAGCAAGTGAAATTTGTCAGTCAACTCTTCAGGAAGGCGCTCGAACAGAAGCTAGTTATTCCCAACCAGCGGACGGAAGCATCTGGCGAGCAGTACGAAGGAGCAACAGTTATCGAGCCTACGAGAGGGTATTATGATGTACCAATTGCGACACTAGATTTCGCATCTCTGTATCCAAGTATTATCCAGGCTCATAACCTGTGTTACACTACCTTATTGAACAAGGCCAGCGTTGAAAAACTCAGCTTGAAGAAGGACGAGGATTATATCGTTACCCCGAATGGCGACATGTTCTGCACAGCAAAGCAACGAAAGGGCCTTCTTGCTCAAATTCTTGACGAATTGCTGACTGCAAGAAAGCAAGCCAAGAGAGAGCTGGCAGTCGAAACGGATCCCTTTAAGAAGGCCGTGTTGAACGGTAGACAGTTGGCTCTGAAGATTAGCGCCAACTCCGTCTATGGTCTGACTGGAGCGACCGTTGGAAAGCTGCCCTGCTTAGAGATTGCAGGTAGCACAACCAGTTACGGACGTCAAATGATTGAGAAAACGAAGGCGGAAGTGGAGGCAAAATACACAATCGCCAATGGATATGCACACGACGCACAGGTCATCTATGGTGATACTGATTCAGTCATGGTGAAGTTTGGCACAAAGGATTTGGCCGAGTCGATGAAGCTTGGTGAAGAAGCCGCAGAATATGTGTCTTCGAAGTTTATCAAGCCTATCAAGTTGGAGTTCGAAAAGGTCTACTTCCCGTACCTTCTCATCAACAAGAAGAGATACGCTGGACTTTACTGGACGAACCCGGACAAATATGATAAGATGGACACAAAAGGTATCGAAACCGTCAGGAGAGACAACTGTCGGTTGGTACAGACCGTTATCGAGACCGTTCTTCGCATGATTCTCATCGACCAGGATGTGCAAGGCGCCCAAGAGTAAGTAAAGTATTCACATACAATAGTAACACACTAACATCCGTCCAGCTACGTTAAAGACACCATCTCAGACCTGCTTCAGAACAAGGTCGATATGGCCAAGCTTGTCATCACCAAGGCACTTGCCAAAGCCGACTACGCCAACAAGCAGGCCCACGTCGAGCTCGCCGAGCGCATGAGGAAGCGCGACGCTGGATCAGCCCCAACTCTGGGTGATCGTGTGGCATATGTCATCATCAAGGGCGCAGCAGGTGCCAAGAACTTTGAACGCTCTGAGGACCCCCTCTACGTGCTCGAGCACAATGTCCCGATCGACACGAAGTACTACCTGGACAACCAGCTCGCCAAACCTCTTGGCCGTATCTTCGAGCCTATCCTCGGAGAGACTCGCGCGCGCAGCTTGTTGACGGGAGCACATACGCGCAGTGTGGCTATTGCGGCGCCTAGCGTGGGTGGGCTGATGAAGTTTGCAAAGAAGACGAGTACATGCATGGGATGCAAGAAGCCCTTGGTCGGGAAGGACGAGAGCGGCAGCGCGGTTTGCAAGAACTGCGCGCCGCGTATGGGCGAACTCTACACGAAGACGCTGACGAAGGTGAGCGATCTGGAGGTGCGCTTCGGTAGGCTGTGGACGCAGTGTCAGCGTTGCCAGGAGAGTATGCACTGCGAGGTTATCTGCAGTAGTAAGGATTGTCCCATCTTTTACATGCGCATGAAGGCGAAGAAGGATGTGGAGGATGCGGGGAAGGAGTTGGCGAGGTTTGATAAGGATGCTGCTGCGTGGTAATAGGGATACGATATGAGCATTATTTCGGGATTGAGGGATGTATGCATATGGAAGAGATGGAGAGGGAGCTACTGTTGGGGGGCTGTACAGTGTTATTTAGCTAATATCTCTGGCGCCGGAAGAATGATAATGAATTACAAGACTTTGATTCTCAGTGTCAAGAGCCTAGTGCCTATCTTTATCAACTTGTGATTCAACCCATAAAGGCCAGCTGCAATTATAATACATTAATTGTACATTGGTATATAGGTGAGACCCCTTTTATCAAATAATCACTTATACACTCGAATCATTAAGCAGCCTCGTGAACCGTCGAGCCATCCCTTAGCTGTGGAGGCACTTGTCCAGGAATCCACGCATGTTGAGAGTGGGTTGGATTGGTAGGGCGCGAATCAAGCTCTGACTGGGGAGACTGTTGCACCGGAGAGGGCTGTTGATTTAATTGCTGTGGAGGCTGCTGGCCAGGAACGAAGGCTTGCTGAGAATATGCGGGGGTGGGTGTTTGCGAACCAAGCTCAGCCTGGGAGGGTGGTTGCTGCGAGAAAGTTTGTTGGCTTAGTTCCTGTGGAGGCTGCTGGCCAGGAATGAAGGCTTGTTGAGAGTAGGCAGGTGTGGGTGTTTGGGCACCTAGCTCGGCCTGAGAAGGTGGCTGCTGCGGGAACGGCTGTTCATTTGGTGGATAGGGGACTGGCCCTCCTTGGGTAAATCCAGGCGGAGGGAAATACGGCTGCGGAGGATGCTGTGGATTGAGCTCGGGCTTGATGTATCCATCCTGCGGAGACTGGTGAGGAGAAGGGGCGGGGTTGTTTTGTTTATTTCGCCTTGAGCGCATGACAACGAATATCACACCTAACGCGAATAGGGCAATAACAGCGAGTCCGCCAATAACCCCTCCTACTATAGCACCGACTGGGGTAGACTTCGAATTTGAAGAGGGAGGACTCGAAGATGTACCTCCGGTAGTATTAGGTGCGCTATCATTTGCGGTCGTTGGGCTGGAATCGCTGCCTGTGTTTTGGGGACTAGTGTCTGAGTAGGTTGGTGAAGGTGAGCTGTCTCCCGCGGAGCTTGAAATTAGGCTGCTAGCGACCAATGCACAGATTTCGTTCGTGAGACTAAGGATTGCTACAAGGTGTTAGCTTGTTCGTGTGGTAAGATGGAAAGGGGAATAAGGATATAAGTGGTCGTACAGTCAAAATCTGAGGGGTCACAGGCATCTACTATGCAGGGCGTGGCATTCTTTTCAATTGTGCTGTAGGCGCTTCCGCATAGGCATATATAGTCTATGGTGTCAGGATAAGTATGATATTGCAACTATTTGGATAACCAGGTACGATTGCAAAGAGAAGGGAACGAACTTTCAGCGCTCGAGCAGCCGGCTTTGAGCGATGCGTCGCCGATACAATTACGCGCGCAATCTGGGAGGGCACCGAGTTTGTGCTGGATGGTGTCCGTGACGCCTGTTGCCGCAGCGGATGCGACAAAGGCAGGGAAGAAAGCGTAAGAGAGCCGCATTTGAGCAGTCGAGGGGGGGACCTCTGCGCGTGGTAGGATAGCTTTTGATTGAGGGTTATTGCACGTACATCAATGCGACGATGTCAAGAGGAGCGCGAAGGTGCAAGACAGCCAGGCTATAAGGAATCTTCGGAGCGCACCCGAGGGGGGTCAGCACTGATGGCGCTAAATGCATTCTTTCGAGCCTGTGCTTAAAAGAGGCCCAACATCCGTAGATGCTCATCTTATGATTGGCTTATAATCATTCCAATGGGGATTTGATGAGCGTCTTGGCGTCCACTCGCACCTCGCGAGGTGCGAGTGGACGCTCGTTTGACAACGTGCTTTGCTGAAATGGATTAGCAGGCTGGGAATAGGGGGGCTGTGTTATGTTTTTATTTCTGGCGTACTATGGGCACCCTATCACAAAAGGCGAATAGCCAGAGATGCTATGTACCTCTTCAAATGCTATAGGGCAATCTTCTGTGCAGTCTGTCAAAAGCTGTCAAAAGCTTAAAATGATCGCCTGGGAATATTGTCCCTGTAAGACGGGATGACCCTAGCCCGGTTCCCAGATTTGCCCCACATCAATAAATATCCAACTCTTCGCCTCATTTCACTTTCACCCTGTTTATTTATCACATATTGTAACTTACAATAAAAGTTTGTTTTATTTTGAACATTCAATGCTACATACTGTCGAAACTTACAGCTTTGCGGCCTTCTGCTGGGCCTTCGCCAACTCCGAGAGCCCAAAGACCTTGAATGCCACCTTTCGCATTTGGACCTCCTCAGAACCCTCTGTGATACGGTAGCGCCTATGGTGGCGGTAGATATGCTCGAAGGGTTTATGTCTACTGTAGCCAATTCCACCATGAACCTTTGTTTCAATCAGCCCCCCTCTTATACTCTGGGCTAGGAGAACTTACCTGTATAGCACGGTCTGCACTCTCGCAACACAGCCTGTTCGCCCAATAGTTACACATGCTCACCTTGTCCGTCAACTTCTTCTCCACGTCTCTGTGTGGCATACTGTCCATGTCACTTGCCGTCTTTCGTATAAACAATCTCAGCATCTCGGTCTGTGTCAGCAGCTCCACGAGCGGAAACTGGATCCCTTGGTTCCACGCCAGCGCCTTCCCAAATGGTTTCCTTTCCTTGGCATACTTAATAGACTCTTGGATGCAGAATGTCGCGGCACCAAGACTGCTCGCCGCCTGTCTGATCCTGTTATCGTGGAGGAATGCCTGCGCAACGCTAAGACCCGAGGTCGGCGGCCCGAAGATCGCTGTCGATGGCACCCATACGTCGGTCAGCGAGACGGTTGCGTGGTCTGTTGGCATATTGAACGTCCACTCGTAACTCTCAACTTTAATCCCTGGGGTTTTAGCAGGCACGATGAATGCCGTAATGCCGTTTGTTGAACCGTCGCGCCCAGAGGTTCGTGCGAAGAGGATGCAGTGTGTTGCGACGTGCATTCCGGTTTGCCACTTCTTACGACCATTGAGAACGAAACCTTTCACCCCGTTTCTTGTCTCTGGTTTCGCCACAGTCTCAAGGTGCGTAGCGTCAGAACCATGGTCTGGCTCTGTCAGGCCGAATGTCATAATCACTTTTCCGGCGAGCTGTCCAGGAATAAACTCTTTCCTCTGAGCCTCATTTCCGAAGCTGAGAAGCATGACGATAGTTGGGAAGTTGCCTACGACTGAGTGCTCGTTTTGTAAGTCGTTAAATAGGCCCAGGCCTTTCGATGCTAAATGGTCTCTTATCACGCTCATCCATAGATTGCCTTTATTCTGCCCCCCGTACTCGACTGGAAGTGATAATCTGTAGAAGCCAGCTTTGTCGGCCCGTCGACGGGCTTCAACGAGCAATGCCTCCCATTCTGGTCGTGGAAGACCACCATTATCCCAGTCAGTACGGCTATGCTCTCGACGATGATCGAAGAAGCGCTCGTTGTCGTCTTGAGCTTGAAGCGGAGCTATTTCTGTCTCTATGAAGTGGTCCAGAGAGGAAAGAAATTCTTTGAGGTCGGGAGGGATATCGAAGTTCATCTTGGCTATTCAGGATATGGTTGAGGGTGTAGCAATATTTCAATTTGGCATGATTTGCCGCGGGTACCACATCATTATATCAATCGAGTCGTGGCGGATGACAGTCTAGCCTGCCGCGGGAATGGAAGGTTAGCTTGCTTCCCCGCGTTTGTGCGGGGAAGCACTACAGGGGTAATTCCCGAGGTACACTTCAACCTAGCATATACCGCAGGAATATAGCTCCATTACCACAAGATTATAATGCTTGGAGTGATAATTCAAACGATAATAGTTATAATGGCACAAAGAAGTATATGGAGGTTTACCAGCCTTCAAATTTTTGGCTTGTATTTGATAATCAAATCCAAATCCATCAAATGGCCTATAGGTGTACGTACTCCTCTGACATATATGACATTGGTTTCCATATACCATGACCTAGGACAATGGTATGCCTGCCTTTATCTCTTCTATTCTCCTAGCTACTTCATTTCTCTGTCTTTCATAATGTTCGAGGCATTCCTTTTCCCTATCAATCTCATTCTGAACCACTTGTCTGGCGTGCTGGGCGCAATCAGGCACTTTGGCTATCCATTCCCGCTTGGGATTGAGACTTTTCTGCACTCTCTCAATATTGTTAGTTAAATGCTCCATACTCTTCCCGTAGTCCGTTCCATCAACTTCAACACCAAGGCCAACTGGTAAAAGCCTCCCCGGAAAGAGGCGTTCTGCGTCTACTCGTGCGGCCTCGTGCGCCTTCTGATAGACTGCTGCTTGTTTCACTGCTTTATGAAGCTGTGATTGAATACCCTCTTTTAGCTCACTGGCGTGTGGCTGTTCTTCCGCTTGTTGTGCCGACTTTAGCTCGCGATGTTTTCTCAAGTTTTCCATGCGCAGCTGCCTTTCTTCCCATTGTGGCAGCTCGTCAAGGTTTCGGCACTGCCCATGCGGACTTTCGCGATGCATATCTTCTTCTGCCTTTTTGAGCCTCTCGATCAGGTATTCACTATGTTGCTCCCACTTCCATAACTCCCAACGTGCGATCCATAGTTCGTCATCAGTTGTAGCCGCCGCCTCCCTTGCTAGCTGATCTGCCCTTTGTCGTTTTCTATAACCGGTATCATCATTCACATCCATGTTGCATCGATGAACTTCGTATATTTGCTCTTGCGCATCATCTTTGATTCTCTTGGCGGCAGCTGCGCGCACTTGATCTACCTCGAAAGCATCGCCGTCGAAGTCTGCACTCGGCCAACCATGCTTAGGGTATAGAGATAAGAGGATCTCTTTATCCCACACAGGACCAGCTTCGTCTCCGTCTCCTGGTAGCTCGATAAGCTCATGGTACCACTTGACGATGTCGCGTAGGACCTTGCCGGCTGGGCGGCCACCGCCTGCGTCGTAGTAACTGTTGTCTTCGTCCTGGTCGTCTTCGTCCTGGTCGTCCTCATCCTCGTCCTCTTCATCCTCTTCGTCCTCTTCATCCTCCTCGTTCTCTTCATCCTCCTCGTCCCCTTTGCCTTCCTCGTTTTCCTCCACGCCCTCACTCGACTCTTCTGCTTTCTTGCGTTCTTCTTGAAGACGCTCATGTTCCTCGACGGACACAAATCCCTCATTTATGTTGTGATCCGTACTTCCACCAGACTCTTGATCATGGATCCATATGCAGTGATCCTTTGCGCTATATATGATAACGCTACGGTGGTTCCCAAGCATTGAAAGCGGCGTCATCCACGGCCGCATCGCTGCCTCCTCCTCATCGTCATAGAATGGGTCGCGGCTCTGCTCCACATCCTCCTCTTGGCGGAAGTCCGCAAATGCACCCCCTTGGAAGAAGTCCATTCTCGATCCATTGGGTACTTCGATATAGGGAAGGATACTGTAGAGGTAGATGATGGAAGCGTCGAGGCCGTAGGACTGGTACATGGGGATGAGATCGTCGACATCATGTGGGCCCTCAATGATCATTGAGGGGTCGAGATAGCGCATGCGTACAAGGGTGCGGTAGATGTCGAGCATAAGATCGGCAACCTCATGCAGCTGCTTCTTCTTATGGGGCTTGAGGTTATCCATATCTGGTGGGTTTAGCGGGTGGTTGGGAAAGTAAGGGCTTGCACAGCGATCTCAATCTTTACGCGTTAATTAGGCAATCTATCTCTTTAAATAGTTAATATACTATCAAGGACAAACTTCCTGGTGCCTTATTTCCTCTTAGTGCGGCGCAGCTTGTGGGTTTTATGGTATCTTGGCGCACTTTCGTGTGCCGCAATTAAGTAGGGCGTGGAAATAGTAAAATTAAGTGATGCTAATACTGATATTGCTGAAACGGGGACCTATGTCGCCTCGTCACTCTCAATCGCCAAGATAATTTTGAAAATGTCTCTCGTATGCTCCCAAATCCTTTCTGACCATCCGGCGTCTCTATATTTCTCAAACACGCCTCTTGCATGTGCGGCGACTACTTCGCTGGAGTTGTCGATTCTCCATGCACCTGGAATATACTTGGTGCTTGTTAGGTGATAAGCCTGTCTTTCCCCACATTCCTCCGGTGTAATGCCAAATATTAGCTGTACCGCAGTTATCATGCGGCAGAACACCGCTAGCATCACCCTCCAAATCACTCCAGACGACTCTGCGGCAGTGACTCGTATAAAGTTGCTTGAGTTTACCAGCCCGGGAAACACATGCAGGAAAGTGATTCTGTCGTCGTCCTTGGCCAGGTGATCCAGTGCCAAAGTCGTCATCGTGGTGGTGTGTGTGATAACTGCATCCGCAGACCAATTCTTTTCAAGACCAATGTCATTATCAAACATGGGCTTCTCTTTTCCGCCATTGAGCAGGGTAAGGACTCGTGGCTGCGGCGACTGGCGCAGAAGAGGCAAAATATTATGTATGAGCCGCATCCGGGAGTAGTATGAAATGGCGAAGCAGGTCTCGAGGCCCTCTTGCGTGTCTACGAAATATATTAGTTCTGTGGCCTTCAAAAATAGAAGATACGTACATCGTGGTCCCCCAAAAGGAATACATCCAGGACTCATATACAGCAAATCCACCTTCTTTTCAGCAGCTGTGATTTGCTTGCACACTGCATCGACATCAGAGAGCAATGATACTTGGGCTTCGAGAAACTCGAGTTTGCAGGCAGGGCTTAGCTTCTCTAGCTTTTTCCGTTGGCTCGCAAACTGAGCTGCTGATCTCCCAATAATATAAAAGGTCGATGTGTGCAGCATGCTTACCATCGCTTCGAGCGCGCCCGCGCCACTGCCACTCGTAGCGCCAGCGAAGACGCAGACGAGGTCAGCATTATTCTCTGCGGCAAAACTCTCATTGCATCGCCTGATTTCAGCAATGCTTACCATTGTTTCTAGCAGTTTTTAATGTGACTGTGTGTGGTGATGTCTGGAGGTTGGTGTTATTTATCAACCATCAGCTAGCTAAATTTAACTTTTACGACAACGGATTTTAATCATACTCTTTAAATCCGTTCGTCTTTGGAGTTTTTAGTACTCCAGAGTGCCAAAATACACACTATTATTTTAATTGGTCCCTTTATGTCTTGTATCCGCTCGTTTGTATACATAACGGAGATACGAATATATTCTTATATCCGCTCCTATAAATGAATCAAGAATTGGGGTTTGGCACTTGCAATCCCAAAATTCCTTGAGCAAGCTGAGGAAGCTGAAAGTTTCTAAATGATGAGAAATATAGGCTTTGTATTGGAATAGAAACAGCAATGGCTGTTATGTGGACACAATTGCTGTATTTCTCATAATCTTTCAATATATTGAACATTTATTTCATCAACCAAGAAATTCGATTATATATTGCCTCAAGCTTCCCACCTCGAAAGTTAGTATTCCTAGGAGGTAAAAATACCACAATTTCAATATAGCAACCTCTAACGACATGTTACGATACCGCAAATGATTTTTTCTATAGCGTTAGCTAAGTCAGTTGGTGATATGGACGATTTGGTGAGTTTGTGGTCTGTGTGCCAAGAGAGTTGTCAGGAAGGAACTACCGATGCGCCTCGTTCCTTCCAAAGTAAGAGCCGATAAGGATAACAAAACTCGAGGACAACCTCCAACCATCCATCCGTGTCGCTTCTGCAACCAAAGGCTTGAATTGCCCACGGGCCACACACAGAGTTCTGCCCCTGCTTTGCGCCGAAAATGACAAGCTCAATGGGAGATATGGCACTTCCACAACGACCAATAATCGCAGCCAAGAAGGCACATCGGAAACGCAAAAGCGACCAGGATAATGCACAGGCTGGCCAGCACGACCAGAAGGGGCCAGCTCAAGATGAAACTTCTGACGACTGGTGGACAGAGGTGCGTCGACCTTCCTTAACCCCTCTGGAGCACACCCAATTGACAGTATCGCAGATTATACACCAGCACCACACCCTCCTTACGTCGCACTCCCGTATCCTCTCCGCGATCCTCAAGAGCTCACCACCTGCCTCTGCGCGACACGAGACGATATCTAAATTCCTAACGAACACGAGGGAGATGCTAGGACAGGTGGGTGGCCTGGAGAATAGCGCAAAGCGGCGGCGCAGCGGCGGCTCGGACGTCGTTAGAGAGCCTGGCGCGAAACGAAGGAATGCAGGGGAGGAGGAGGAGGAGGATGAGGCAGAGCTGTTGAGCCCGAGCCTGAGCGGAGAAGAGGTGGGAAGTGCGTCGCATTCTGTGCCGGTGCAGGGAGGAAAGAAGATGAGGATAGAGCGGACGTCGCCTCTAAGGGAGGTGGAAGTCGAGGTTGATGATCTTCGCGCGGAAGTGGAAGCGCGGCTGAAGGTGAAGGAGAGGGCGAAGCTGAAGATGAAAGAGGGCAGCAAGAAGAGGAGGAGGCGAAGCAGCACGCTCGAGGCGGACGAGAGGAAGAGGGAGAAGAGGGTTAAGAGGGAGAGTATTGAGAAGAGGAGGGAGAGTTTTGGGAAGAAGAGGGGGTCGCCTGAGGTGGAGGTGGAGGGGGAGGAGGACAGGAAGAGACGGAGGAGAGTTATCTGAAATCTTGGCTCCAACGTCTGTATATAATCGCATGGGGAACGTGTTTGATAACAAGAGAAGGGTATCCATTCCGTACTGTACACATTAACACAAGCTCTGTCCCTATATAATCCGACACGATGTTCGCTCTTATATACACTCCCAGCTCATTGTAGTCGTAAACCCTGATCATACATCTCTCGCCCTCTATCCGCACCTATCTTCCACCTATTTTCCTCCCTTCCCCCAAGTCCACACATCCCAAATCTGATCCATAATCAAATCTCCATATCCCTTCCCCTCCTCAATAGCCTTCTTCTCTCTCTGATCCCTTTGGGCCTTCCACCCCTCATTGGGCGCACTATCCGCCGCACTCCCCAATACCTCTCCCATCCTCCTCCTCTCCTGCACCCTCTTCTTCTCCTCCGCCCTCTCTGCCATAAACCCCGCTGCGGAAAACTTCGCGCGGTCCACGATAGTCCTCCCTGTGTAGTCTCCCACGAGGTAATTACCGCTCAACCCCGTCGACGCCAGCGCCGCGACGGTGTAGACGTCCATCTTGCGCGGGGGCAGAGCGATCAGCAGCGGGCAGATGACGAGAGCGCCGAAGGAGGTGTAGCGGAGTAGGGAGCGCTGGCGCTCGATTGTTTCGCGGGAGGGCGGGGGAGAATCGAGAGATGACATAGTGGAGGTCGTTGGATGGTGCCTGGTGCCTGGCTGGCCTGGACTCTAGATGCGACTGTTTGAGTCGAGTGGATGTACGTTGGTGGGGGTTTATATCGTGGATATGATGGTGTCACGGGTATTGAGATACGCAGTTGATTATGCTCTCTTCATCATTGGTGTCTTATGGGTATTAATGTCGTCGAGGACTTGATTCCAACTTGAGGGCCTGTTGCTAAAACATTTGAAGATCGCAAAATAATACGGCGCACGTGCCGATAAGCAATCGCTGTGCTGGATGGAGCCACTCAAATTATCTGGGAACAGGGTCCTTTGCCACAGATACCAAGGCAGAAAGGACAACCACCAGGCACTGTTGCTACTTGAGCTAACTACAGTAACTGGTAACTGGAAATAAACTTAAAGCTTTTAATCACTCAGAAACCAGCAAAATCGCTCGGAAACTGGCAGGGCATTTCAATCGCTCAGTTACTCAAAAGCGAATCTAAAGGGAGAGAGCCCTGTTGGGTGCGAGACTGCGAACAGTCCCTCTCCTAGCCTCTACGCGGCAGGAACACTGTGAGTCGCTCCTTCCCTGCTAAAAAAAAATAAAGATTTATAAAAAATACCACTTTTCTAGCAATTTTATACTTTATCACAATATCTTCTGTAAACAACAAAAAAATAAAAAATATCAAACGACGTGGGCAGGATTTGAACCTACGCGGCCGAAACCATATGATTTCTAGTCATACCCATTAACCACTCTGGCACCACGCCTGTTTTTGATGCAAGGAATAGCTTACAGTTGGAAATATACACTGCAAAGATCTTCAGTTAAACATTTCGATATAACTTTTTTATGTCCATCGCACTTTCCCCCACAACATATTTTTTGATATTTTGCACTGCAGGTTGTCCCTTCCTCCTGCACCTACTAATAATAGTGCTTAATTAAAAGCATGATTGACTAGATAGAATAAAGTAAGATTGCATGAAGATAAATCTACTACAGTAACCATTATACGTATTTTGCTCACAGTAATATATACAGTAACATTTTAATATCTTGTTGGAATAAAAGAGGCGTGGTGCCAGAGTAGCACCAATCCGGTCGATTTTCTCTTTTCACAAGGCGACAGACACACTTGCATGATCTTTCCAACAAATACAGTAGCGTTAAATCGTACCTTCCATATATATCTAATACTGTCCCATGCATGCTCCTCGTCGATTCATAGATATCCACTCACCAATATAAAAAACTTCAAAACCAGTTATGAAGTCATTTCATTACTTTTCATCATCAACAACTCCCGTAACGCCGAGTCTGTAGGTGTCTATAGCTACAGCAATCCCACCCCATGCCTGCCCAGCCAGCTCACATCCCGCATCAGTCCCCCCTACTCCTCCATCTCCTCCGGCGCCTCTCCATCGACCTCCTCGACCGACCCACTCGCCGCACTCCAATACGCCACAACACGTACCCTAAACTCGGCCGTCGCAACACCAAACAGCTTCAACAGCCTCGTCTGCCTACTATCCAGCACCTGCCCCTCGCGACACACCTCATACTCATTCTGCAGGGTAATCTTTCCCTTGCTCAGGCTCGTCGGCACATTCAGCCTCCTCAGCTCCGGCTCCAGCCCATGCGCCATCGGCACGTCGTCCTCGGCCGCAACCTCCCCGCCGAGCGAGTACACGATGCCCTCTGGGATGGCGAAGCGGCGCGTTGCCCGCGTGCCCGCGCGCGCGAAATCAGTAGGCGTGTTGGCGGCGAAGTGCGCGCTGACGTCCTCGGGGCTGCGGTCGGTGAAGAGGAGCCCGACGTTGCCGGCCAGGTAGGGAGCGAGAAGGTGCGTGTTGGTCTGGTAGGCGGTTTCGGGGGTGGAGCCTAGGGCTTTGGCCATGACCTTTGTCTTGCCGAAGAAGAGGCTGTGGGTGGGTTAATATGGCAATCGGGGTTGGGAGGGAGGAAGAGGACTAACCGAGAATCGCTGAGGTCGGCGCGCACTTTCTTCAGGTAGGTGTTGCGCATGTTGTCGACGCTGAAGACGAAGATGTACTGGTACTTGTCGATGCTCTCCTGCACATTGGCGAAAAGCTTGAGCGTGCCCTCCTTGCCCTTCTTATCGACCTGTGTCAGGTGAACCACCTTGGCGCGCTTGGATTTAGGCATTCTGGCGGGTTGTTGAGGATTGTGTGTTTTGGTGGTGGTGGGGTGAGTGGTTTGGGAGGTGGTTTTTCCGTAAATATGATTGTGAGATTTCTATCGATTTCACTATCGAGACTTTTCTGCCACGGCGGTGTGGTGCGCTAGTCCGGTTGGGGCTTGGTGCGGGTGTTGCTTGCGCATTTAGGTTTCTGGGGGACCCGAGACGAGACGGGGGATTCAAGAGTTCAATTCGTGCCTTGGCGTAACGCAAGAAGGCTGTATTTTTGCGCGGTATTGATTGCGGCGATGTTGGAGTTTATGGATTTCGTGCAGCAGTCCTTTTACAATGCGTCGCGTTGGAGTCATGAGAATAACTACACGAACCTGACGGCCACGTCGAGAGGTAAGCAGAGCTATCCAATGCGCCCACTACGAAACCATTGCTAACTCCCCTCCAGCTCTCCTCGACTTTGATACCCCCCGTGGCTTCCGCGTCGACATCTCCTCCCTCTCCTCACCCAACTTTGCAACCTCCTACGCCCTCGGAAGCGTCGGCCTCGTCAATGGCTCGCTCTCCTACCTCTACACCTCCCTCCCCCTCACCAAAGCCTTCGAGCAAGCCGGCCGCCTCAACCTCCACGATGTAATCCGCGGCTACCGACAAATCCAAGACCTCCCCTCCCCTTCGTCGACATGGCCATCGCCGTCATCCGACGAATCTTCCATGGACATCACCAACCCCCCGACCCTCCTCTACGGCCGCCTCTACCTCCCCCAAAGCACGCTCGAGGCCCTCTACCTTCGCCGCCTCTCCCCCACCTCCCAAATCAAAATCAGCGCCGTCTCCTCCTCGCGCCTCCGCAACGGCGGCACCCTCCTCGCCCTCCACCAACACGACGTTGGAAAATATTCCACCGAAGCGTTATACTCCACCGACGGCGGCCTTCTCGGCCTGAAGGGTCTCTACAATTTCGGTCCTGACCCCCGCATCCCCGCTGCCACTTCCACTTCCACCTCCCCGCCTACAGGAATTGCCGCTGCATTGGGGACTCCGACAAACGAAGACCGCATCCACGGCCGCTTCTCCGCCGGCGCAGAAGCCTACTACGGCACCCTCAACAAATCCGGCGGCGTCAGTCTCGGCGGCCGCTTCGCCACGCTGCCCACCTACCGCGGCATCCCCCTCACCGCCACGCTCACTCTAAACCCGCTGATGGGAAATTTCAGCGCTACCTACGCTGTCAAGGCGGGCGAGGACCTCGCGCTGTGCAGCAGATTCGAGTTCAACGCGTATAGTTATGAGAGCGAACTCGTCCTCGGATGCGAGCTCTGGCGACGGAGCTTCAGATTACCCGTCCGCCGCGGTAGGAGCATGGCAGCTAAGCTGGCCTGGCGTCTTGACGACGAGATGGAGATGGTCCCCGTAGCGCTGCACGAACCAGGAGGAGCGGCGCAGGCGAGGCAGGGGCCCATGGGATTAGGATCCGCGGATAGGGGCGAGGTGACGGGGGTGTTCAAGGGCAGGCTCGATGAGAAGGGTCGCGTGGGCGTGGTGTGGGAGGGGAGGGTGAAGGATTTGCTTGTTTGTGTTGGGTCGACGCTTGATTTGAGGAGGAGGGATCAGCCGTTTAGGAGCTTGGGGGTGGAGTTGCAGTATTCGTCGTGAGCTTGAGTGAGGGAGTGGGTGGGGAGGTACCTGGTGTGTATGGAGCGAGTGTGAGAGATGGGCAAGGGGGGTGGCGTTAGAGGAAAGGGGATGGGCGTGGTGAGGTGAAATATTGGACGCGCTGATTGGGGTGTGGGG
>LNAR01000444.1:2382-34949 GCA_001630585.1 Pseudogymnoascus sp. BL549 | reverse complement strand
GAAGATACTTGTGAAGATACTTTGGTGCGATGTTGGTGGGTGGTGGGTGGTGGATGGGTGGTGGGAGTGGAATAGCGCGTGTCAATCGTGGTAAATCTTGGCAATCTTGGCACAAACGAGGGTCTTTCTCCGCTGCAAATGGACAATTGTGGCCTGATTTGGGGTGTGTTTGAGCCTGAGGCGCTGAAGATATATTGGCATTGTCTGCATTTGATGTACTGTACACATATTGTACACATACTGTACACAGTAACAGCCTTTTTTTTACATTGCGGTGTTACGCGGCTGCGTGGCTGCGGTGGTACAGTGGTGGCCACGGCAACTTGGCGAAAGCGGTAATAAAGATGCAATGTCAGACACTTTCTAATAAAAGATGTGAATACGGGGGAAAAGGTGAGGAATGATGAAAGAATAGAGGTGTTTCTTTGCCACTGGTGGCTCAGTAGCAGATGACAGTAGAGTACCATAGAGTGAGTAAGTAAGGTAAACTGACTAACTATAGAGATATACACAACACCATTCCTGGCAGGTACAGTTTATATCTGGCAGCTGGACGATAGACGATTAACTCCAGACTCTGCCTCGAGATACTGTAGCGTAGCCTGTCGAAAATATATATTACAGACATCGTATATCGATCGAGTTTAATATTTAATCTTGTGCTTCGTATAATACTCTTGCTGCTGTGTACCCATACCTTACTCGGCAGGGTACCTCAAGCGCAGCGTGAGACAATATGATGCGTGCAAGTACCACTCTTCCTCCACCTCCACTCATCCAGCCCAGCCCACACTGGCTCCCCGCCCAGCTGCACCCAAGCCGGCGGTCGTCGTCATCGCCCATCCACTTTTTCGCATCCTGCACAGCCTCGTTCGGAAAGGTACTTTGCAGGTCGAGTACATCACACCAGCAACCACAGCAACCATGAGCAAAAGCGAGAGAGAAAGCTGAGAAAATAAAAGAAAAACACCACAAAACCTGCTCACTGTGCAGCAATGTAGAGTTACATAAGAGAAGCGCGGGCCATAGCTTAGCCTTTGCAGTATTCGAGTATGCAATATCCAGTATATAGTTATTAGTGCTGACGGCGCATACGGGGAGGAATACTCGTTAATCTCTATACCTGGAGACCTGGAGACCTAGAGGCCTGGAGACCAGGTTGTCGCCCGTTTATACTACACCGAGTACATGGCATACGACTGGCAGCCATCCCATATGCCATCCAACACAAACTCCGAGCCGCTGTCTCGTGTTCTCCTGCGCTCCTGTCCTCCTGCCACTCTCATCAGACCTCCCTCTCGCGCCTCTCTCTTCGTATTGGAACGTATCGAACGTATACACTACTATATGCTATACATAGAAAAAGCCTTCGAGCACTCTAGACCATCCTCTAGACCACCCTCTAGGCCACCCATCAACCATTAAACAGCTCCTCACGTGCCTCTCCCGTCCAACCCCAAACAAACTCAACACACCCTCTGTCCCACCACTACCGACCATCTCGGCAACCACCACAACCGCTGCCCACGCACCACCAAAACTTACCGCCCGCCCAGCATTCCCTCCCCCTCCACGCAATCTCCGCTCCACCCCGCCCCGCCATCCTCTCTTCCCCCCGTTCCCCGTCCTCACATACAAAATACCTACACCACCACCTGCACCACCTGCACCACCTGCACCAAAACCCACCACAAACCCAGCCCTTGGCTCACGACTCCGCCCCAATCCACCTTCCCCGACTCATTAGCGCTCCCCCTGCAGTAGTCCTGCCTCTCATCAGGTACCATCTACCTGCCCCCTACGCCAAGTTATGCGCAGTCGCTCAGGTATATGTACACACCGTTTCAAAGGAGTGGTCGATCGAGGGGATCGTCTTTGCTTGTGCGGTCCGCTCGTGCTGGTGGTTGGTGGTGTTGGTGGGGAGGGATGAACGGGGGATGGGATACGTACCTGCGTCTTTGCTGAGCGACGGAGCGAAAGAGAGAGGAGGGTTGGCGAGGAGTGCAGAGTACAAAGAAAGTAAAGTTCGTGCTGGTGGCCGGGAGGATGATGACCCAGCGTCAAGCTTGAGGAGTAGTCTATCGACGGGGAACAAGGGGCTGGACTGGATGGAAGGATGGAGACGGCGGCTCGAAGCTTCGCCGACGGACGCGACGGGGGATTTAAGTGTAGGTCACGTGTTTTTCTTACATCTGGCTGCCATATTTCGTACAAATACAGCCCAGTACTTATATTTCTTCGCCTATGCATTCGACGCTGGAAGCTCCTTGCTCCTTCTCGCTCAGTTCAAGGTAGAATCCGGGTTCTGTATTCATGCATATAGGTCAAATAATATAATATTGGAGTAAATAGATGAGTCTTGATAAAGTCAAATCAATTTAATGGTTGAATATATATTATTTTTAAAGGAAGAAATAAAACACCAAATTAAAAAACAATTTTTAAAACATAAACCCATTTCGTAGAAATTAATAAAACCAACAATTTCAAACCATACATCAGATAGGCATTCCCATTGCCCTCATTCGAGACTCCTCCCCAGCTTCTATCAAGGGAGTGAAATGCCATCACCCCCATTCCATAAAACGAGGTCGAGGTGGACACCACTATCAAACGACCCAGGTGAATTGATCCGAAAGCACGAAGCAGAATAAACAGATCTCCACACAAAGAATGTGTCAACTTGGGATAAAACAGAAAATAACCTCGAAGCGGGTTCAACGGCCCCATAGATAACACAGCACGCGCCCATAACAGTAACAACGTCAGCGGGCTCGACGGCCCTATCCAAAAATCAAAGACCCAGCAAAATCATCAACACCACAATTAAACATCCAACTTCTCCCTCACCTCCTCCTCACTCTGTCTCTTCTTTCTACCTACCCCCAAGAACCCCCTCCCACCACGCTCCCTCGCCCAGGCCGGCGACCCATCCGCTCTGCCCCTCTGACATTTAATAATCGCAACCAAGATTGCAATCCACACCAAAATCACAACCCCAACACCTACATTCCCTAACTCTGGCGCCGCATCCCCAACTGCCTTGTAGGCTGGGAACCGCATCGCCCCAGCATGCTCCTGCACATGTGCCTGCGCAGGGTCATGAGAATTGTGATCCAAATAAGGGTTCCCAACCCCACCATCCTGCGCCGCCACCCTCGCCGCCGCATCCACAACATTCTTCTGTCTCGCCGCCTCTCTCATCTTTGCAACCTTGGCAATCTCCCTAACGGCCTCCTCTCGATCCGCATCGCTCACCCACCCCTCCCCAGCCCTCCATATCTGCTCTTCCTCTTTGACCCCCTGCCCCGTCCGCACCGGCGCGTGAGCCTCCAACGGCGACGGCGGCGCGCGCTTGTTAATCCGAGGCACGGTCGGAGATCCGTTACTGATCTCATCCAAGACCGCAGCGCGATTAGCGGCTTTGCGTGCCCGATTCGCCTCCATCTCCCTGGCAAATTGGAGGCGACGCATGGCGCGGGCGCAATCCTCGCGTTCCTTCTTGATGCGACGCGCTCTTTCGCGCTGCCTCTTGTTCCACATCGCGGCGTCTTTGTCCGTGGTATGTGCGGGCATGGATTGGAAGGCTTTGGAGGCCGTGTCCATGGAAGAGGTGTCGTCAGCGGCTTCTGTGATAGCCGAGACCGACTCTCCGATTATGCCTTCCTCTGGTGTAGCTCTAGCAGCGGACTGCGTAGTGCCGAAAACGGACTCCAGAGCGGTGGAAGGCGACTGAGCTGGCCCAAGTGAAGCTGCGGCTATAGTCTCTTCAAGAAGCTCACCCGCGGTGGCTTCACCAACAACGGAAGGAGCGATGGGCTCGATTGGGGTTACATCGGCGGCAGGAACGACTGGAGTACCTTCCACGGCTGGTGCCTCATCTTTGGAAGGTGCGACCAAGCGGCGGTAGATGGTAGATGGGAACCATCCGTTGTGGTTACCAGGGCGAGCGATTGTCTCATCAGAAGCAGCAGCCTCGGGGCCCTCGATAGCGGTAGCATTTTTACCAGCTGGGGTATCCTTGGTCTTGTCCTTCTCAAGGTTCTGCGAATTCTCATCTTCGTCGTCTGATTCATCTTCTGCGTCCTCATCTTCATCATCTGTGCCATCATCTGCTCCCTCTTTTCCATCTTGACCTTCTCCTTTGCGAGCGGGACCTACTGCGGTAATGGTGTGCTCTACCGTGTGGAAGTTTGGACTTAATTTGCGAGGAGCTCCAACTACCTCTTTGCGAACTTCCCGCATATTAAAGCTGCAAGCATTGTTGAGGTCGGCCATGTAGGTTTCAAATTCACCCACATCACGTTGTCCGATTCCACGGAAGCCCTCGTAGAACTTTTGTTTGGGTTCCGTGGTAGGGGAGGTTTTGGCAGCCCTGAACAACCTGAAAAGCGTCTGCGTTGCGGAGACTTTAACCCTGGCATCATCAGATGCTGTGTTTGTGACAGTGTTTGTTGGGATATCATTTTCTGTTCCGAGAGCGTTCGCCTCGCACAAGTCCGCCGCAGGACAAGGGAATCCAGGTTCACATAGCTCCAGAAGGTCGCAAGGATCAACCGGGTTAACCGGCCTAGCAGTGGGGTTTCTGAGAGGGAGATCGAGTCCACAATCCCCAAGTCCGGGGAGGCCCTCCAAGAGTTCGATCTTGATCTTCTCAGTAGCTGGATTCTGCTGCACGGAATAGAGTACTTTATTCACGAGCTCCCGGCGAGCAGTCTGGTCCTGAGCGTCGTAGGTTTCCATGGGAAGGTCGCTGAGCTCCTCAAAGAGTTCGCGACCCAAAACGACCTTGAGGACTCTGTGAATTCGGCGGGGGTCCTCGGGGTTGGTTGGTGCTTCCAAGTCGTGGTTCGTAATACCGGGCAGGCCCTCCATGACAGGGACATTTGGACCATTGACGACTTTCATCAAGTTGTCCATGAAGGTCTGATCAACGGGACCTTTGGGCCGTTCAGGTACGGTAGCCACGGCTTCTTCCTCGTCATCATCATCATCATCATCATCATCATATTCACCTTCTTCTGGCTCCGCATGTCCTGTACCCTTTTTCTTCTCTTCTTCTAGTTTCTTAGCCGCTAGCCTTTCCGCCAACTTTTCGGCCACCACATCCGCGACCTTGCCCGCCACCTTACCCCCCAGCTTACCAGCCACCTTCTTCCCGACATCGCCAACGAGTCCCCTTCTGTTGATATGACCTCTATACCGGCCAGACTTCACGGCGACTACTTTTTTGGGATTGACCTTTTTCTTCTTGCGGTCCTTCTGGAAAATGTCAAACAGCTTGCGGGCCCTATCGTTCTTGGCCGTCTGGCCCCCGCGGAGTCTGTTCTTGCGATCGGCAACAGCGAGTTGCCAGGCTTCTCTATTTTTGAAGGCTTGCTCCTCCGGTGTCAATTTTGGCTCCTCATGGGGAGCTTGCGGATCAACCGGTTCGTCGACGTTTCCGAGTTCACCCTGGACCTTTGGGCCTGCCTGATCTTGCTTGCTATCAGCACCGAAGGGGTCGGGGATGGCAACACTGCCGCCATCCTCATTTGGCAATAAAGCTTCCTCGTCGGCCACCAACGTAGTTGGGTTGGTTGGAGCTCCTTCAGAGAGAACTGGCGTTTGTTCTTCAGTTTCTGGCTCTTCGGTTGCGAGTTTGGATACTTCTTCCACATCCGTAGCGTCTGTGTCCCATTCACCGCTGAGCTCCCACCCTTCCTCAGTGGCATCACCGTTAGATTCCCATTCAGAATCGTACTCATCATAATCTCGATCATGCTCTCCATCATACTCCCCATCATACTCCCCATCATACTCCCAGTCATCGTCCCCGTCATCGTCCCCGTCATCCTCTCTATACTCCTCTCCATCATCTTCTCCGTCATAGTTCTCTTCGTAGTTCTCTTCATAGTCCTCATCATATCCCCCATCATCTTCCCATTGGTCTTGGGTTTCCCATGGCTCTTGCGCAGCTCGGGGAGAGATACGTCTTGGCGCCATGGTGTATGAATACTAAAAACGTCAATAATAAAGGTTGTATGAGTAGGATTATCAAATTTGGAGTGATAGTTAATACGATTTGAATATTCCAAGGTAAACCTCCCGAGATCCCAACGTATGTGGGGACGAGGAAGATAAACGCCAGGAAGGGAATTTCAGCGCCAGCGGGGGGAGGTGCCATAGTAAAATAAAGACGCTATATTATCTGACGATGGACCTGCCCGCTGATTTACAGTTCCTGGCTAACTTTTGGCGTGGCGGAGCCCCACGCGCTAATGCTCGCCGTCGATATGATAGTTTTGACGCCAGCGAAGATGATAGCGATAATAATCACCTTCACCATGGGAATTTGACATCAACGAAAAGTGAAGCGTTTGTATCCTCGAGCTCCTTAAATCCGGCATAACTGCCACATCATAAGGAAACATTACTTACATCCAGCTCGCATTACCAATGCACCAATGGGGATTTAGAAAAGTCGGTAAGTTTTGATGGTGATGAAACTCAATATGGACTTACTATTTTTAGCACAAGCATAGCGTTCTCAACTACACTTGCATTTTAAGAAGCTGGCATGGGATGGTACGGACTGGAAATCATGGCGTGAGTTATGGCACTGGAACCTCGCTGTCGTCAGACAAATGAGGCTTCTCGAATCTTATTTGTGGGTATCATCTTCATCGCCTACTTATGGTCTCAGCAAGGGGTCTCTGCCCCGCAGCTTGACACATGCTCTATTACTCATCCCAGCCTCTGCCGCAGAAACTCTGCAAATATCCCGATATCTTCGCATGTTTCCAATATCCTTCCTAGGTCATCCACGGTTAAAGATTTCGCCTTGGCGGTTTCCGTGGTGCCATCGCTATCGGGAATAATATTCTGTGAGACAATACCAAGTGCACCGTTCGATTCTATCCCCACCAAAATGTCCGCTATGCGTGGGCCAAGGGGAAAGATTATCCCTAGAATCGGTCCTGGCTGGGTGTATAAGCTGACGTCGACAGGTATTTTCGTGAACTGTAGGTCTTTATCCTTGTGTTTTGCCTCTGCCATGAAGGCTTCAAACTCGTCCTTTACGGTACTCTCTTGCTCCTGTGCATCATCATTCTCCGTCTGATGATCCGAGGTATATTTCGACCCAAAGCCTCGTTCAAGTAGCGTGGATAGCCTGGCGTACTGTCTCAGAATGGGTAGCATTTGTACCAGCTCCCTCGGATGACTGAATGGTACCTCCGTCAACGTTAGAGCATACTCCATTTTCGGAATCGTGAGAGTGTTGGCGTGACGTTGCTTCTCATGTTTGCCTGCACGGTTGTACACGCTGACTACCTGCTCCTTCCGTATTCGTCGGTGAGCACCATCCGGCTCGCTCGGTTCCGCGGTTTGGGGTGGGAAGACCAGAGCGTCGAATGCCACTAAAGCATCTGGTTCAAGATGTGCGCCAGTTGAGTCATAGATTTGCATTGCCGCGCTGTACGGTAGGGTCAACGGCGGGCTGAACTTTGCCACAAAGCGCACGTCTGGAAACTTCTGGTTCGGTAGCTGGCCTGACTGCTCAATGCCTTCCATGCCACTTTCATCCTTCTGGTCGGGGTCTGAGGGGAGAAGGATGCTTGGAGGATCTTGCCAGTCGAGAACGACATCGGAGGCTGATAGGAGAAGGTCGTCAGCCGTTGGATTGGTTTTGGCGACGGAAGGTGAGATCCATTCCGAGGAAACGCGAACGGGAGGGTAGACCATGGACGACGACTGGTCACATTCAAGAAGGAGCGACCATGTTTTGCAATCTTCTCCCTTTGAAGTAGCATGCCTCTCTTGCCAGTATTCCAAGCACAGCCCGACACTACCATGAGCATTCATGGCAGGCCGGCCGCTCTTCGTCAACAGCGCAGCCCTCACAATTTGATCTTGTGTCTTGCCTGACATTGCCTCTTCTTCCGTCAGCTTGGCGACTTCCCATTTGTGTAGCCTCTCTAGACTGTCATATATTCCAGCAACAGCTTCATGGCAATTCAGCTGGGGCATCACACTGAGCTTGTCCAACCTCGCCATCCTATCAAGGTTGTCCGCGAATCGGTCCACCCGTTTCGTCAACACGGTTTCACCCTTGCCAGGCTTCAGATCGTCGAGTAGAATCTTCCCCGCTTGATCTGCATGTCGCGTCACACTCTCTGGGCTCTCTGGAAACCCCAGCGTTACCGTCTCAACGATGTTATCCGTGAACTCAATATCAATTGACAGCCCGGTCCCGGCGATAATCAGAGTCTTTGACTTCCCTCCCCTCCCCATCCCGGTCTCCCATAAACACTCCAAACCCACTGATCGCGCCAGTCGTTCGATGCCATCCTCGCTGACCCTCCCTTTCACTCCCTTTAAAGTATCGACAATCTGTATCAACTTCCTCCTCTTCCGTTCATCTTCATCAAGCCTTCCGATCCCTTGTAGCCCGCCCAATCCACCTCCCATGCTTCCCGCCAGCCCCAGACCCCCGCCCATGTGTCCCATCCCACCCCCCAATCCACCGGCCGACGCATCGAGTCCCAGGTCTCCCAGCGGCAGTGTCGCCAATGCCGCTGCTGTAGTCGGACTGTCAAAATTTATCCCGCTGAACGAGGAGGCTGTCGGGTGCCCGTACTGATGCGAGTTTGCGGGGCTCTTCTTGTATTGCTGAGGCGAGAGATTGACTGATTTGCTCGCTGAGAAGGGCGTGGAGACTGGTGGGGTCAAGCCTGCCCCGAGGCCGGCGGGGTGCTTTCCGACAGGCGTCGGGGTAGCCATTGGACAGGCTCAATGCTTCGAGGTGTCGTCGAGTTGGATATCGTTTCGGGGCGGTTGTTGACGACGGGTCGTTAACTGCGATTCTTTGTCGCGTCAATCGTTTGCGTAAGATGACGCGTGGATAGTGGCGCGAGAGAAGATCTTGCAGGACGAGAATATCTATTCGAGGGCTTCACTAAATCAGTGGTAATATCTGGAGCGTTGGTGGTATTGCGCAGTTTAATTGGGGATGGCATGAGGTGGAATGTGGACAAATTGTTCAGCCTTGCAAACAGGCTGGCCAATCTGCCTAGGTTCAATTCAACGTCACCCTCTCGCCTGTCGTATAGATTTATGAGACATATTTCCTACTTTCGGCTGTGCCCTCAACGACCTCGGAGAGAACATGATTTTTGCATATATATTTAATGTCTTTATTCTAAAATTGTTTAAACAGCTCTTCTGTGCCGACGAGCCAAGATGCTGGAAGCAGCCTTGGCCATTCGCACCGCAGTATTATCAACGGGTTGGTAGATTTAGGACAACAATCACGAGATGGAGATGTAATCGAAGTAAACATGCAACAGAGGATAGTGTATAGAAGAGGAGTGCCACTGCATGACTAAAAAACTTGCTACTCCCCATCTCAATGGCAAACCTCCACCCAAGTCCAAACATGCCGCTGTACAATAACGAATAATACCCGACATGCGGCTTCTAATAATATATCAAAGCCCACCCTTCGCTATCGGCACTTTTCAGCCCAGATATAAACAATGACACGTGCGTCCTTCTCACCAATTTCCCCTGGCCTTTACCTCCTTCTTCCGCATCAATAGTAACTCTAACTTCTGCTGTATGTCCGCTGCATCAGTCTCCATCTTCGCAACTTTTAGAGTACTGCTGCCTGGCCTTGATAGTGGCAGGTCGTCAAGACGTTTCTTGGGAATGACGGTGGCTTTCTGGCCAGTTAATGGGTATTTCTCAGCAAACCTCTCGAGAAGCTCCCCTGCCCAACGCTGAGACTGCATGACGGCCTCTCTCCCCCCAGGATCTTCCGGATTATCCCAGATCACTCGTTTCTTAATGGGCTGCGAAACGCCGCTTGAATTTGGCCGCGTATTGGCTCTTAATGAGCGTTGATACGGCCATATGATATTTCCAAAGTTGCCTTGGGTGGGCCATCGCGGACGGCCTCGGATTTCTGCCCGGCGTGGGATATTGATGGTGGCAGGAGTTATTGGTTTGGCTGCGGATGCCGAAGATGTGGCAGGAATATGGGACCGGACCTTTTGCACCCAAATCTCGTTTTCTCTAAAGACCAACGGCTTAAAATCAGGCACTCGGGGGTCAAATCCAGTAATTGTGGTCTGGCCCGGGCCGCTGCCTTGCATGCCCTTGTTTACCGTCTCTCCATTTGTAGAATCATTATCGGTATCCGTCTCGATCTCCCTCAATGCCTTCAACAGGGAGTCCAACTTGCTCTTGTCTCCCTTCTTCCATCGCTTCAGCGTAGAGACAAGGATATCGACATCTTTGTCACTAGGTGTTTCTTTGCCCTCTGCAACCCCTTTCCTCCCGCCTTCCGTAAAGAGCCTTTCAAACATGGCCTCTGCAGTTGGCCTTTCACCTGCAGGATTAATGACTGGGCCAATAATAGTAATAGCAGGATCCCACGAAACGATTTTATTTTGCATGCTGCGCGGCGACTTAGTTGTTGGACTATGGTTGACTGTTGGAAGTAGGGCAGGTTGTGCTAAATGCTGACCATTTTCCGCAGGGCCCAGTGCCGATTTGGTAGTCGGGCTTGGACGTGGAAAACCTGCCTTCCCATCTCGCTTTTGTTGGTCCACAAACCACCCATTAGGTGCGTAAGAGCCCTCTGCGCGACCCCGAAAGCTGTGTTTATTTGGAGGTAAGGGCTCGCGAATCGGCCTGTAAATCGGAGAAGGTTCACGTGGTCTTCTGGAAGCACGTGTGGTGTTCTTCTTCTTCGGCTTAGATTTATGGGGCTGATTAGCTTCGCCTCCGAGGATTGTATTATTTGTCCGAATAATATTCTGACTAGAGGGCTGAAGGTAGCGGCCGATAGTGGTAGGAGTGGGTTTCAAGGCAAACTTTGGGCATTCCTCAGGCACATCAACCTGCATTACTATTGGCGAAAAGGGGCTATCCTTTTCCCTCCTTGTGATCTTATGATCTGTCTCTTTATGGAGTGGTTTGCATGAATGGATATGATCAGGTTTGTAGTGAGCCTTCTTCAGCATCGCCTGATACGCAGACTCTTGATCGGCAACTTGGCCGATGCTTTTCGAAACTTGATCTTCTAGACCACCATAATGTTGAGAACCTACTTTCGGTATCATTTGGAATGCATGCGCGTCGCTTTGTGTTATCTGGGTACGGTTAATTTGCGCATAATACTGCCTTGCTTGATGATTAAGGCTCTCCTCGTGTACTGGTGCTGTTGGATGTACTGGGTCGCTCACAGTTGCCGACCTTCTTGCTCTAGGTCTCTGGACCATTATGTATGGATCTATCGCCAGAATATGCGCTTCGGGATTTATGTATCTGGCCTGTGTTGGCCGAATGGGAGGCATCCCCTCCCTTGGTGTGGGCATTGCTCTCATAGGAGTATGGTGAAGATCTTCGAAACTCACCCTTTCTTCCATTCGCCTCAATGCCGTCAGCAGCTCTTGGGGTATCTCTAGGGAGTCCGAATCTGATTCCCTGACGGGATTTTGTGGGTCCCATTCCTGCCAGTCACGGCCGCGATCATCCCTTGGTAGCCATGATTCGCGATTTTCATCCTCTGAAGTTCCCACAGGGCTCCTGAGCTTCCCGGTTCGCCTACTGGGCTGGGTACGTGCACAAGCTACAGGTTCTGCGGCAGTCCTTGAAGGTAGGTCCCGGTCTCCATCATTTTCAACGATGGAATGTGGCCCAAGAAAACATCTGGCTTCAATACCAGACGATAGAGCTGCATCTATAGGAGCTTTGTTGTCGTATATCGTGTCAAAGCCAGCGCCTTTATAACCTTGCGACTGTATATCACGTGTATCCGAGTCTTTCAATGGAGGGCTTAAACCCAGGTTGCTTCTTTTCGACAGGGATGAGAAGTACCCATCATCTTTTCCAGGAGAGCGATGGCTGCCAGGCAACGAGCTAATCTTGGTCTCTTTCGGAGTGGACACAGGAAGTTTCTTTGCCGGGGAGCCCAAAGTTACCGCAGCTTTGCAATCTCGTTTCTGGAGTGGACTTCTTTCATGAATACCCTTCGCCGAAGAAATAGATGGGATTTTAGCTGTGCTTCGAGCTGTGCTACTATAGCTTAAGCCGGCTTTTGTTGGTTGCTTTGGTGGTTGTTTTGGTATCTGCCTCGGTAGTTCTTTTGGAGTTTCCTTCGGTGTCTCCTTTGGCGTCTGCTTTGGCATCTGCTTCGGCGCCTGCTTTGATAGCTGCTGTTGTGGCTGACTCGGTGTTTGCTTCGATAACTGCTTCGATGGCTGCTTTGGCGGCGAGGTCGTTGGCTTTCCTTTTTCTGCTAGCGTAACACTTGAATTCCAAGGTCGTGGATGTTTTACTGTCGTCTGCCGTGGGTTGGGCCCGGAAGGTGGCGACAATTCGGGCTTCTTTGCGCTGCCGCTATACGGCGGAGGTTTCGACATCTTTAGTTTTGTGGCTCAAAGACAGGGACTTTCTTGAGGGCCTTCGAGTGAAATGGGGGCTCATCTAAGCACACAGGGCTGAGAGTTGGAGACGTTCAGATAAGTTGAATATTTCCATGCGGGAGATGTTAATTTAAGCCCCCAATGAATAGTAAATGATCGTATCGGAATGAAGCCGCGGCAATATAATACGCCCCGAGATACTGTAACGCTGCGAAGGCCAGTGAGGTCGCTTCATGGTTTGGGACGGGAAGTAAGGAAAAGAAAATAAAAGGCTCTGAGGTTTTGGATCTTGACGGATCTAAACGCCACGAAGGGGAAGGAGCAACGGACGTTCTTGCCATCATTGAATGCTACCTACAGCGCTTGCAACCCAGGTACGGGC
This sequence comes from Pseudogymnoascus sp. BL549, assembly GCA_001630585.1. Lineage (NCBI taxonomy): Eukaryota > Fungi > Ascomycota > Leotiomycetes > Thelebolales > Thelebolaceae > Pseudogymnoascus > Pseudogymnoascus sp. BL549. The sequence goes on along the minus strand of LNAR01000444.1, from coordinate 22,154 downwards.
GGCAATGGGTAGAGGAAGGTCTGAACTTCTGAGGCTGGCCGAAAAAAGAAAGTAAAACACTAGAGAATCAGATCTACTCATTGACTATATGAGAAATTCCCTTACCTGAGATTTGAAGCTGATGATATAGTCGGGTATTGCCTCAAAGTGACCCTTCCGGAAGGAGCGACCAATGAATGATGGGCAAAGTTTTACTCTTCTCGTAGCTGATAAAAAAAAAGAGCAATGTTAAACTCAGGTACATTGATTGCTTGCAACAAATGACAACCCTATCGCTTTAGCTATTCAAAAACCAGCATGAGCATTAATCACGAGCGCTAACGAAGAAGAAATACAGGCGCAATCTTAAACACCGCCAGCAGCAGCCTGAGCAGCCATCCATTGGGCAAATCCGGCTGGGTTCCTCGTCTGAAGGAAGACCGTCCCTGGTCCTGTGAACTTGCAAACCAGACCTTCTCCAGATGCCACGCCGGACATAATACCCCCAGAGGCAATTCTCTCAAGAACGTACTTGGTGTTCCATGCCACGAGATGGCCGTTATCGACTACATATCGCTCGCCCTCTTGAAGCTATTGCTGTGTTAGGAGGTCTCTCATGATTCCGAGTTGGGGTGGGGATCTTACATCTTTCCGAATAATCGCGCCGAAGCTAGTAATCCACATGATACCGGTTCCAGAAACCTTGAATACAAACAGGCCTTCGCCTGAGAACATGGCCTTCCCCAATCCCTGACGCTTGAAATCCTTCACCACACCCTGTGTTGACGCGAGAAGAGCATCCTTCCCTACGCTCCACTGCTCGTTTCCGGAGAGACGAATCGAAGTTATGTCCCCAAGAGCCTGCGGAGCAAGAAGCAGCTCCCCTGGGCCTGTGAATGTCGACTGTGAAACATGGCCAGCCATAATTTTCGTCATGCTAAATTTCATGTTTCCCTTAAGCGTGACGGTTGGAGACATGGCAATCATACAGCCTGTTTCCAATCAATGCTTGGTCTTCCGAGTACAGCAGTGGGTAAGAATGGTCAGAACATACCAGGCTTAACAGACAACGGACAACCAAATGCCAGCTGCAGAGTAATGATACTATTCGTATCCCTGTGGCTGATCCTATAACTTCCTCCATTGAACGTCCCAACATCATCCTGAGTGGCTACCGCTCCCATAAACTGCCCCGCCGCAGGCGCACCGGCGTGCATATTCACGCCTTGCTGTTGCTGCTGTTGCTGCTGTTGCTGCTGTTGCTCTTCTTCATAGCCTCGTTTTTCATCGGGATACTGGTCGGCGGCTACCCCCGGCGGAGGCGCATACTGCGGAAGACCCGCAGGAGCAGGCGGACTGGCTGGCTTTTGGTACGATGTGCGGTGAGAGAAGTTTGGGGGCGGCGCATATTGTTTTTGTGCCTGCTGGCCTGGAGCAGGGGGTGGAGGGTATGATTGCGTGTTTGAGGGCGCGGCGGCAGCAGCTGGGGGTGGCGGATAGTATTGTCCCTGAGCCGGGGCCGGAGGAGTAGGGGTTGTTGGGGGCGGAGCGAAATGTTGCTGCTGCTGCTGGGCTGGTTGACTACCTGGGGGAGCTATAATTAAATCTTGTTAGCTTCAGGGTGTAAAATGACGGTGGAGCTCGAAGGATCACGAAGGAGCGGGGTTGATGAATAGGATCCATACGGGGATAGTAGCCGGACATGGCGACGGTTGCGGAACTCAATGACAACAGCGACAGAAAAGGACAGAGTACAGGTTTGAAGCTATACAAAGGATATGAAGAGTTGAAATTGGCGCTTCGTGAACAATGCTACCTGGTTGCTGTCAGCTCTCAATCGCCAGCTTTACCCCGCACTGTCACGTACAGTACAACAAAGGGACACCAACCTTGTTTAAACGGGTCAAAATAGCTCCAAATCGCAAGACGAGGAATGCAAAAAACGTAGAAATGAAGCAACGAGGTGTATCGGGGAAGCAAGGACATCTATATACCCGCTCACCTACATGCAGCTGGGCCTGACGCTGAATGGTCCATGCCCAGCTATTGGAGACTGCATCTATTTCTAGCGCCAGCGATCAACTCCCTCGAAACATCCCTACATAGAAGTTGCGCAGCACTGTGGCAGAAGGCCACCAGCATGCGACCAATAGCGCCATTCCTGCAGCCCATCTCGTCGGTATCGACGTATCGACGAGGGTTGTGTGGTCGCGGGATCGGTGGCTTTCAGCGCCGTCAATTGGGCCCGCTTCCGCTTGGGTGTGTCGTGGGCGCTTACAGGTGGAGAGGTGGACGAGCCCTTGTGCTCTCGGCAGCGCGAAAAGAGACACACTCTGGCGACGGAGTACATTCTAGACACAACATCTCGTCGATCACCCACGTCAGGATGCACAGGTAAAGGAGACATCACACTGCACGCACAATAATATTGTCAACCAGACGAAAATTTGGTTTCATGATCTTGCAATTTCGTGTCTATACCACTACGAGCTGTCTGTCTCTAAAAGGCCCAAGCAAGTTTGCGAAAGAGTCACTTTCTCGTCATCACATCGCATCGCATCATTCTCTCTGCTAGAACATATATAACCTATCCATGCATCATGAGCATCATATTTTAGTTTCCCGTCCCTTGTAATCCGTACCCTACATGAAAGCATCCTTGATCGTTGATTCCTCTCCGCCCGTAAAAAGCCAAGAACACCAAACAAGAAGCCGAGGAAATACCCCAAGGCACACTCTAACCCTGTTGTCTCTTGCGCTTTCCGACCTGTGCGGAGAAACCAGTCTTGATAGCCGTGACCGAGCGACGCGATCCGCAGGAGTTGCAGGTGATGAAGTAAAGTCTGTTCTCTCCCTTGTTGAGCTCCGTATCCGGGGATCTGCAAGTTTTGCAAGTGACGTATTCCACTGGTTTGAATTAGTTTCTGATATTTTATGAAATCGCAAATGTAAACGCAAACGCAACATGCTCCTGGAAAAACTCACTGATATATCTCCTCAGGACGTTCTCGATCTGCTTCTGCTGGAAGCGACCCTTGATAACCAATCTCCTGCTTCCGTCCACGGAACCGCTCGTACCCAACTCAGCGAACAGGTATGATGTGACGTGCTCGTCGGTTCTCTTCATCCTCTTGCAGATCTCGTTCAGGTTGGCGAAGATGGTCTTCTTGTTTCCTTCACGGAGACACTGTGGTGGCGGAATCTTGTATGATCTCGATCCGCTGCTGGCGTGGTCTGGGTTCTTTTGGGCGAGCAGGCTAAAGAAACGGCTGAGGAGGAGCTCGTATCCGATCGGCTTGGTGTCGTTGTGTGCCCAGATGCCGGTTCCCTTCTCCATGTCACCGGAATCCTCGACCTTCTCGGGCTTGGCAACGGCCTCCTCATCTCCCTCCTCCTTGTCCATATCCAGAGCAGCGAGCTTGGCGGCAAAGTCATCCTCTCCCTCTTTCGGCACCTTCTTCTTCTTCTTCTTCTTCATTGTGAGGTCGAGACCACCGTCAGCAGCGGCGTCAGCCTCGCCAGCTTCGTCATCAGCCTTGGGCTTCTTGGCCTTCTTCTTCTTCATGCCCTTGAGCATGTTGGCGACATCATCGTCGTCCTCTTTTGCCTCCTCTCCGTCGGGGTCTGGCATATTGTTAGTCGCCACAGGTGAATTTATGGGTGAATTGTGGGGTGACAAACTTGAGTGCGACATGGCTGTGTCTTTCGATCCGTCAGCTCCCTCGGTCGAAACGTCTCCATTCTCATCCACAATGGTTGCTCCCTCGCTGAACGCGACGGACTTGCGCGGTTTGCGCTCCGCAAGAGTATCCTGTCGCAAACGTGTTAGTCTGACCTCATGTGGCATTTCGCCCCTCATCCAGCGTGGGTTTGTATTTACCTCGCCCGCCATGATTGCGACCCTGTTAAAATTCCTCGACTGGTAATACTGGCGCGATTCGGTATGCGGTCTCGTCGTATTCGTTATGGATCCCGGTTGTTGTCTTGGGTAGGAAAGGTGATTCGATATTCGCCGTTCAAATTCCAAGGTGGGCTTCGTGAGTCAAAATGCAGCTTATGTAAGCGACATTTATTCGTTGCCGAGAGCGTGGGGAAGGCCGCTCCCCACGTGAACTGGGAGCTCCTATGAGCTGTGGACAAACCACAACTGACGACGCGCGCGACTCACGACTACCACACATTGGCATGCCAGATACCTGATTCCTCCAGTGCATGACCTGCTGCTGTAGGCTGGGTTAACACAGACGATACCTGTGCCTTGGAAGCACATCCCGCCTCAGACTTGCGGAGCGCCCCAACAATGTCCACCTCAACATCCTCCTCATACGTCTTCCCCTCCGAACAATGGTCGACGCCAGCCACTGCATCGGATGCTCATGATGAGCTTGCATCAGACAATGATGACCTAGATTCCCTACCATCGTCGGCAGACAGCTCGGAGGAAAGCTCGGAATACAGCTCTGATGCCCAGAAGGAGTGGGAGGCCAGCCTGCAACAGATAGAGCTCCTGCTCACAATGGTTGTTGTGCCGTACGTGGGGAAATACTTTGGGAGGAAATGTGCTTATTGGAGTGAGTCTACTCTTTCTGATACTGCGTTTATGTTGGAGACGGTGATAACGGGCAGGGGCTCTGATGTTTGGGAACAGTTACTGACCGCTATACAGGCTGGGCGAAATACATGGAATGGATGTACGATGTCGAAGTGAGATATACGAACAAGGCGGCATTTAGAACAGCTGGAGCTGTTGAGGCGGCAGCAACATTATAGAGCGATCGATAAGGTGTAAATAATATATCAACGGGATGAAATCGGAAACTACTGAAGCATTTACTGCTCTATCTCATGTGGAATAAACCTCTTCCACGACCCCTGATACAGTAGTCGCACTCCACAGTGATTATGAAGTGCTGACTATAGACAAACCACACAAGTATTTCATCCCAAGGCTTCCATTGTTGTAGGCTATTAATCCTCCCTCGTTGAGGTGGCGGAGTGTGCAGTATCAAGGCTCGCCGCATAGATCGGATAGGGATGGGCCTTCAACTTCAAGCACGCAGTTTTCTCCGTATATATGGTAAACGGCCTAGAGATCCAGCTGCTTCCACGGACAAAAAGGGAAAAGAATCGTGGGCTACGATCGAGGCAGAGGCGAGTTACGAAGAGGAGAAGAGCCCCTTTATGAGCCACATTACAATCTACCAGGATGTGGCGGAATGGTGAAGGGACGGTGAACTCGGTGGTGGGGTAGCTAGTGACAGCAGACTGCCAACGACGGTGAGAATAAAACGGTGTCGAAGGTCGAAGGATATCACACCCAGCTTGGTCGAACGAAGCATAGCACTCAGGGGGTTCCAAAATATTTCGTTCGATTGGGGGCATACGATCTCTTATATTCTTGTGCAAATGCCTTAAAATATCTTTATAAAACAAGACCCAAAAAAACAACTATCAACCAAGGAGGCTTCCCCCGCCGAAACAACTTTCAAGATATTCTAAAAGAATCCCCGCCTTTTTTTATCGCGTCCTGCAAACCGCTGCCTTGAAACCAAAGTATTAAATCAAGAGATTGATAAATGAAAGAGCCTCCGAGCACTGGCTGATATGTCTAGTGCGTGGACTGTAAATTATAAACGCCAGGGTATCGTATGCTTCCCGAAGTATGTGTTTGGTTGAAGTCGGACAAGAGACATCGGATGAGTTGAGTCGAAAGGCCGCCTTCGGGATGCAGGCCATATTTAGTCGTCTTGGAGGGACATCATAATCCTACGCCATATTAATACATTGCCACCACTATAACATAAACGAGGGAAACTTACGGTAAGCTATCAAACACCACCTCGTTATGTTCGTAATGAACAACAAATCCACCCCCCAGTGTTCGCCTCAGCTCTTGCAGCCGCATAAGCTTCCACCAGCGGTCAATCGTCATAGATCCCCCGCCATGGACCTTAATCTTCATCCTACTCCCGTATCGCTTTCCCGTCTCCTGGTCAATAGCCGTCTGGTAGCGTGGACCGCGCTGCGGGTGTTCAACCGTGCATAGAATATCGCCAAAGCTAGAATGTAGATGCTTGCGGTCTTTGCGGCTGATAGATTTGGAAGAAATGGCTGCGAGCTGGCGAAGGCTGTGCTGGAGCTGGTTGGTCTGGCGGTAGACATTGTAGCGCTTGACGAGGGAAGTATCCAATGGGAATCCTTCCTCATCTTCTATTTCCTCGGGAGGGGCGTCGTCTTCTTCGCGGTCGGTGTACGATTTCTCGAACAGCAACGCGATGTTCTCACCTGCGGCGATCTGGACTGCGGCGTTGGTGCTCTCGAGCTGCTCGACGAATGCGTCCACGGCTTCTTCGCTACGCTCTTCCATATCATCGATGGAGGTAGCCAGGAAGCCCCAGGACTCGAGTGCAGCAACGACGACGGATGCTTCATCAGCAGCATCGATGGAGGCACCATCTGATTCGATAATCTCCAGGAGTTCGTCGAGAAGTTCTTCGGTGGCCTCGTCTGCTGCGCCGCCGTACATAAGGACCGATCCGAGGGATGCGATCGCTGCAGTCTTGACAGGAATCGACTCTGAGCTCGTGTAGGTGCGCTTGATGGCTGGGAAGACCGTGGCGTAGGCATTGTCGGAAGGAGAGGTGATGAGGGTCACGGCGATGGCGCGAATAGCGAGCTGGGTCTCCTTCTCGCTGCTCTCGGCCTTGATGCTCTTGAGGAATGCAGCGATGAGGTCTGATCTCTGAGGGTTTATGGTGTCGAAGGCGTAGTGCGTGGTGAGGAGGTGCACGTATACTGCATAGGCGAGCTCGCGACCTTGGATGCTGCTGCGCTTGCGGTCGATGATCTCTTCCATACGGACGCTGAGGGTCTGTTTCCAGGCGTCGGTGCCATCGTCCTCGACGGCTTCGCCGGAGAGCAGGTCATCGATCGAGTTTGTGCTAGATGGGGGGTTAGCTTTCATCTCTCGAGTCGGTTGGTGGGGTTGGTGGGGTTGGCGGGGTACAAACCTCCAGTTCGTGCTGTCACTTAGGTCCTCATCTTCCTCGTCCGAGCCGTGCCTGCTCACATTCCTCGAGCCCGCGTTGGATGATGCGCGGGATCCTGCGGCGGAGGAGGCACGCGAGGATATCTTGGACTGGGCCTTTCGCGACACGGTCTTGTGGCTCTCGAGGGCTTGACGTCTGAGGTCGCGCATAGTGGCGGTTTTCGTCTGTCGCAGGCTTATCGAGGCCGAAGAAAAAGGTTTTGGCCCGGGAAAATAAGGGCGATGCACACTATATGGGTTGTACACGTATGTTTGGATCTAGCGGTGTGGTCCACCTTTTTTTTGAGGGTGTGCTGGATGTTATCGCAGAGCTTTGTGGTACATGTAGCGGAGAAAGGTTGTCGACGGTGCGAACTCCATAAGTCTGAGGGCGCTAGCTCGGGGATGGAGGTTGGTATAAGTACGTCTGTACTCGGTGTGGAAGGATGGAGAGTGTTGTGCGTGGTGTTGTCGAACCGGAGAGAGACTGAAGCTTTGGTGGAGATAATTATCCGGGCAGGTCAAGGCAGGGAAAAGTGATGACCAGCGTTCAAGAATTCGCTGTTCTTTGTGGGCCGACGTAGGCGAATGAGGGGTCGGGCAGGGTCAGGTGCCAACCAGGTGGCAGGCGGGCATGGGGGTACTTGTGTCTGTTGTGTGAGATTGCAGTGTATCAAAGTACCAGAATAGGGCGGTCGCTGGGATGGTAGTGGGCGGATAGTGAGCGCTCTAGCATGGAGGGGTTGAATCATAGGTGCCTTAATCGGGTTTAGTGCGGGACGGGAGTGTGGTGATGTGGGTACGGTAGACATCAGGCAGTGATAGTGGAAGAAGGTGAATTCAGGTCGAAGGTCGATGAATAGATGGAGAAACAAGCAGGAATATGAGGGTATAGATAATCGACAGACAGAATGTAATATATTGTATGCTTTTAAGGGGAAATTTGGGAAAATCTAGGGGAATTTTCCGTGTATTTTGTGTATGTCTTCGGATATAATTCCAGCCTCGGTGTAACGACAAGAGTGTAAGAGTTACAGCGCAGTAAGCATAGTATAATGTCGCCAACATAAACTTGTTGGCCCTCTCATAGTTACCTCGTTGGATTCTATGTCTGGTGAAACTTTATTTGATGCACTTCCAGTCACTAAATCACCACTTATGGCCACTTATAGTCCCTTATAAGCCCTTCATAAACCATAAAGCACCAATCTGCCAGCTTATACCGCCGACAGCTCACCAAACAACCCACCAACATCCCGCCATCAGCCTTAGCGAGCCCACTTCGTCCTTCCTCTTGGTGGATTGTCCGAGTACCCCGCCTTAGCGCGTCTCGCTGCCTGTCTCCTTACTGCACTGACTGGCCGCCTTGGGTCGGACTTCCCCTCCTCTCCTCGCCAGACTGACCATCAAGGTCACCTCATACACCTCCCTTCCATAAGAAGCCACTACTACAGGCACTATTCAAACAGAAAAATAAGACACCTTCAAGGCTCAATACCTGGACATCTTCCCTTCAACTCCATTAGAACAGCGTGAAACGTGAAACACCTTTGTCAAAACTTAACATCTAGCAAGGGACTCTCGCTATCTCCTTATCTGCATTCATCCGCCACCTGCCTGTCTATCAAGTCCACGGTGGGTGCGGGGCTGCATCTATCAGCGATCATCGACATCAGCGTCAAAGAAACACACCACGCAGGCCATATTTACCCCCAAGGTAGTTCGCAGAGAACACCAGGGGCATCATCATGACGGATACCACTGTTCAAGGTACGCATTTCTCTAAAACTCCCCAAAGCGTCGCCGTCCGGTCCGCAGGTGAGATCCGCAGCCTAATGCATCGAATATCACCTCAGATATTATGATACGAGATCCCACATCTCTCCATTTGTCTTTGTGGTCCTATGCTTGCAAACAGACCTGCTTCGTTTCTGTTACTTCCATCACTTACTCTACATATGCTAACTCACTCACAGCAAAGGTCATCCTCACGGCCTTGACGGCTGGCGTTTTCCCTGTCATACGGACAATCTATCTACACGAATACAATCCAGCCATACCGATTGGGCGATCGTCGAAGAACCCTCTGAAAAACCTCGTCGCAGCTACGGACAACTTCTGGGTCGATAGCGACGTCGTATCCCGCGACCATGCACTCCTCAACTTCGACTGGGATCTGAAGGTTTGTCGGATTATACCCACTCTTTCCTCTCTGACCCTGAACTGAACTGACATGATGCAGAGAATATTCATCGAGGACACCCAATCTATGCACGGCACCCGCATAAACAACAAACAGATCCCCAAGAATGACCCCATTCCCTTGGCCAACGACGACATCGTATCACTCGGTGCGGAGGTCAAGCGAGGCCTCGAAACGTACCCAGCTTGCCGTTTCCGTGTGAATTACGAGCTACAGCCGTATTCGTAGGTTTACTCGTCACTCATGCCCCGCTCGTAGACTAACTTGCCCCAGCCCTTCCACAGGACGCACCTACCAACTCCTCTCCGACGACGAAGATGAACCATTCGAAATTTCAGATGATGGACCCAATGATGCCAGTCCTTTTGAGGGTTCCGGAGACGACGACGAAATCCAACGGAATGATAGCCTTTCCACATCTACCCCCGAATCGAAGGAGAATACTGCGCTTGGAGCTTTGGATACTGCAGCAGACGACGATGATGTTATTGAGATTGAACCACCTCTGTTAGAGTATGCGGGACAGATACCAATGACCCTTAAGGCTCATGGCGGATCCTTCGACGAGCCCATGGAGGTCTCGGATTCTGACAGCGATTCTATTGCCTCGAGTGATCGCGAACCATCTGAAAGGCCAATTGGCCGAGGCTCTTCCGTAGACGTTGCGGTAGAACGTGCGCCTATCCGAGCAAGCGCCGAAGCCGACGACAATAATCAAGATACGTCAAGCAATTATGACTTTGATTTCTCCGACAATATCTCTCTGTCAGGTTCCTGGCCTGACGATGACAACTCGGACGACGGGAGCAGAGCGGGCGACACCCTTCACGACCTCGAATTCGGAGAAGACGATGCAGATTGCGAACTCGACGCATCTAACTTAGATATGCCTGTACCAACTGAGTCCACGGCCAACCGGTGTCCCAACCCAAATCCAGCCATACAGGTCCCACAAGTCAATCTTACCATCACTCCAAGCACACAAGCTCCAACCGCCCCCATGGTCCCGTCTCACTTCTCGATTGAGGCCATGACTATGAAGCCTCTCGATCTAGAGACTGGCCAGCTGCCAACTCAGGCCCGACCCCTGTCCATGCCGAGCCCTTCTGACGCAGCCCTCAAGGGCGCTCGAGCCACGACGCCGCCGTGGCGTACTGAGAAGCAAGAGTTCCTTGCCGCACGTGTTGATAATCGTGCCAAGTTTGCCGCCCATTGGATGGATATTGGGCCGATGAAGCACAATTTCGTGGCTGGCGAGTCGTCTGCTATAGGTGGCTCTTTGGGAGACTTGTCGTTCAATGCCAACAAGCCAGATCCTAACAGCAATATCATACTTCCGGGCATCGTGTCACTGCGGGAGAAGCCGTCCGTTCAGGCGATGCTAGTAGGGTCACCGAAGGACCTGCCCCTGAAGCGTAAAAGGGACGAGATATCGGCTGACAAACCCGCTAGGGTCACTGATATTTCAGAGATAGAGCAGGCTGTTGTTGCTGCAAGGAAAATTAAGGCCATATCCGATGCAAGGGATATGAGGAAAGCAAAGGCAGCTACTTCTGTTTACGCACATAATAATACTAGCTTGGCTGCGGACGTACATATGACAACGGCCACGACCACAAGTGCGATCTTAAACACACTCACAGATGCAGACAAATCCACGCCTGCAGCAACATTATCAGCCACACCCGTGGTCACCCTCTCCTCCTCGCAGCCCGACCAAGAACGTCCTGCAAAACGGCAGAAGCACGGAGAGACCAAGGCAGCCGCCAAACGATTCGCATACGCAACCTTTAGCGGTTTTGTGGCGGGAGCGGGTATATTTGCTGCCCTGGTGGTAACAGCACCGGATTTCGGAGGGTTCGTGTGAAGTTAAGCTCTTGACATTGGATCGGCTGGAGATGGTTGCACGCCTGTACGCATGTACGCATGCATGAACGCACGAACGCACGCACGCGCGTGAATGAATAACGGCACTTACTATATTTTTATGTTGTGTGTGAGAGAGAGAGGGTTAATATCTGGAGCAATTCTTGAAAGGGGTATTTGGGGAGTTGAGGGCATTTATTGTGGTGAGGGGAGGGACATTGAGCGCTATGGGTTATGGTTTTTCGGAGCGTGTAGGGGGTGCGGGTTGGGACTTGTGCTTTAGTTTTCCTTTGGGGTTTGGGCGCCGCGGTGGGTAGGGCAGATGATTAATATGATTATGAATTTTATTGAGTTACATTGCTTTGCGTTTTTGGGGGGAGGAGAGGATATATGTTTGCCATCGTCGTTTCTGGTTGGGGGGGAGGGGCGATAATGAAGAGAAAGGGGATCGTAAGCCTCACCGCTCCCAGCATCTCATTTCCGATAATATATATAATAATAAATTTCATGTACATGCTCTATATCTAAAGGACAAAAATAGTCAAAACTCATTCATGTATATGGGCTCCGTTTCAAAGGAGTCACTAGAAGTAAGTTGTTATTCTTGCCATGGTTGACTCAGGAAGTCATTCACTGACAAGTCATTCATCCACGTCGAAGATTCAGAGTGGATGGGTGGTGGAGGCTAGGTTATATATTACCTCTCTTTTGGCCGTGGGTCTTGGTGATCTTGGTTCATTTATCATATTTTCTCGACCTGAAGCCCTACAACGCAGTTGATACATATTTCATTGTGACCTTTATTACTATCACGGAGCTTGAAGACATCAACTGAAAGCTCTTACATATCCCGCCCTTCAAACCCTCATCCACCACACGGCATAATGGATCCTCGCAGCCCTGCGCCACCAAGCCCAGCAGTGGGAGGACAAGAGCTGGACCCATTAACCACTGCTCAACCCACCACCTTGACTACCATCACCACTCCCTCCACCACTTCAACAGCCATGGCCGCCTCAACCGCTGGCGCTCCTACCGACATCTCACCACCAAGCCCTCCCATCACGCCTATATTCATAACATCGAACGCAGGTGGGACAGGACCTTGGCCCCGCCCAGCCACTCCAGGTCCCCCTCCAACTCTTCCAGACCGAGTATTCAGCTTTGGCGGCGCAGGAACGTCCCCGCACACCCCTATCCTAGGCTCCAATATCCCTCAGCACCCACTCTCTCCAAATCCGGTTGCAAATAACCACTCTGGTCAACCTTCGCGCTCTCTTGATAATGGCGGCCCGTCTGGTTCACTCTCCAATATCTTTGAGACCCAAAATGCCCCTTCTGAGGTGACACGTTCTGTCCTGCGCCTTCGTACTGAAGCAGGGTTGGGAGAAATAGATGGCGACGCGGAAAATCACGCTGCGATGGCGTCGTTAGATGAGATTGTGAACTTGTGTGGGTTTGAAATAGACGATCCAGCTGGCGAGGATTTTTACGCAAACACAGATGTCGGCTCGGGGAGCGAGGCAACTTCCCTCAGTTCTCTGTGGGCGAGCCAGGCCTACCTTGACCGCGGAAGCGGAGACGTAGAAAGTGTACAACTCGAGCATCCTGGCCAGGAACACCACGGCGATAACGACCACAACGGCAAGGGCGAGAAAGGGAAGCAAAAGGCATACGATTGCGCATATTGTGATCCCGACTCTAAAACACACCGCGGTGATTATTTCAGCGATTCTGCGGACGAAGCGCCCCGACAAGCTGTGCCATTCGTGCCTTCATTCCATGATTCGCAAGCCACTCCCGTGAAGAGGGGTAGTTTCTTGTTCCGTAACGGCTACGGGGCGGAAAATGAGAATGTGCATGAGAGGGGGGGTGATGTCGAGGGTGAGGCGAGCCTGCCTACTAGATGTGAACTCGAGTTTCCCTTGGCGCTAGGGGCAGGCGAGAATCCTGGTATCGACGGCGAGGGCGAGAGGTTTGCGCCTCCGAGAGCAGAGAGAGAGATTCATCGCTTGCCAGCCCCAGCGCCGGTGTGTATTCGGCGGCCACCTACTGCAGCTACGACGTATCGAGGTCGTCGCCGCCATAGGACACTCTCCCCGGAATTCATTACTGACCCATCGACCATACAGCTTCTCACGCCGCTGGGCACAATTGGCGCACAATTCAATAACGTGGCAGATGTTCAGGTGACGACCGAGATTGGCTTGTTAGGGGGAGGCTACGGCATGAGAGAGATTATCAGTAATGGCGGGTGTGACGAGATCAGGCGCGGGTGGGGAGGAGTCAAAGGGTGTGTTGTTGAGTTTAAAGAAGGAGATAAATGGGGCCTTAACTTGAAGGAACGGGCGGTCAACCTGAGCAACGAAGGCAGGAAGAGAAGACGCTCGCCGAGTGGAATATATGACGGCGATGACGAGCGCACGATAGGGGCCGCATCGGATGCCGAGGATGCAGTGGCCCAGTTCAACGCCCAACCAACCAGCCAGGATTTTATTCTTGGGCCTGGTGAGATCAAGCCGTATATTCTTGACGTGATCGACGACGACCCTAACAAGGCCGTATCGAGGTACACGAACGTCGCAGACTACAGCGTCCATCTGCAACGCATCCACGGCGGGGATAGCTTTACGGTGCGGGTGAGGGATTTGAGGGGGTCGCTGGTGATCATGTGGAAGAGGGTTGCCAGAGTGGAGATTGTGCTCTTTGGAGGGGTCTCCATTGATATCAATGGGGATGCTGGGAGAGATGGTGAGAATGGTGACAGTGAGGTTACTGGGGATGTTGGGTTGAGAGGGGGTGCAGATAAGGATAGAAAGGGCGAGTCTGGTCAAGGAGAAGATGGTTCTGGGAGTAGTCATCACGGTGATTCTTCTCAGGAAGTTGGATCCTCAAGGGTGGGTTGTTCGCCCAGCAGCGACGCTGAAAGTGGAGAAAAGACGCCAAAGCGAACGGCAGAGGACAAAGGCAAAGGACGAGCTCTTGATGATGGCGATGCTACCCCAAGAAATCAATACGCCTCTGATTCCAAAAATCATGGGTCCATCCCACTATACTACAAAGCCCCAGCCGATTACGTCCAGACACTTGGTCCGCCTCGTTGCATTGAGAACCCAGAGCCAGACTATGTCGTTGGAAACTGTCCCTGTCTCGACCGTCCCATTACCGATGCCAACACCAACCCAGATCCCCCGCAGTGTACCTGCATCCACCCCGCGAGCCCAGAGCCCCTTGTCCCAGAACCTTGGGCTGGTGGCTACTTCAGCGCTCTATATGAGGAGTTTCTCCGAAACGCGCCACCGAGCGAACCGTACAGACTTTCGTGTACATCACACTCAGAATCCCACGGCGAATGGGCAACAGAGGCGAGAAGAAACTTTGAAGAGAATATTCCAAATCAAGCTTCAGGTTCTGGGGTAGCTGCTGGTGCAGCTCCAATCGACGAGGTCACATCGTTGCCAAAGCCTGTAGGCAGTTCTCCAAGTGAAGATGCACCACAAACGCAGCGCGATGGTGCCGAAGAAGAGCAGAAGAGGGATCGGGATGATCCAGGTCCAGTCAATAGTTCAAATAGGCAACCTGAAACTTGTGGACCTCAGCGTTTCCAGAATGATTCTCATGTACATACCAGTCAACCCGACAATGGTGAGAATGAGGGTGCCAGCTCCACAGACATCGATGGAGAAGCTGCGAGAGGACAAACTACGGAAAGAAATACTGTGGAAGTAAATACCACGGCACAGGATACCCCAGAAAGAAATACTATGAGAAGGGGACAGCCGCATGCTTATTCTGACAGACATGCTCCTGGGTTTCACTCCTTCCCGGGCCTCCCTCATCACCCCCATACATTCTATCCTCCTCATCCTCACCCCTCGCCCTTTCACTCTTCAGGACAGTCTGCCATCACCACAATTCAATTTTTCCCACCTTACGAATTCCCAAGCACCCATTACCAACATCCCCCACCGGCGCTCAATGCTCCATTCACACATCACAATCCCTTTGCCCCCCACCCTCAAAACTCACACCCCCACTACTACCACCCCCAAACAGTCAATCAACCAACCTCCACCTTACCTGAAATCCCACAAAGCAACTACTTCTACCCCGACGACCGATCCGTAAGACTCCGTTTCCCGACACCACCTGACCAAGCAGCCGGGCAGCAGCAATCCAGAAGCAGCCATGAATCTGCGCCTGTTGCTGGCCCGCCAAATTCGGGACGCATCACGCAAGCAACGGCTTCGCAGCCAGCTGTCCCAGTCCCTCCATCCCGCAGATATGATGCCCACACAGTCGAGGAGCAGATGGTTAAGCTGATGGGGGCTTTCGAGTTGTTGCGCGACATGCACATCGAACTCGCGCAGCGGTTGGACTCGGGAAGATGGTAGGGTGGCGCTGAAATGTATATTTAGCTTGTGGTTTTGACTTAGCGTATGGATTATAGATAGTTTAGGATTTGTGGAATTCAAGCAGTGATTTCATAACACTCTTTTCTCATTACTAGACGTTAGCAAACCATCTTCACTCAATCTTCACTCCAAAGTCACCCTCGCCCTCGCCCTCGCCCATCCGCCTAGGTAAAATGTGAGTTCCATCCAGCATATCCCGTAGGATCCATTTCCGCGCCATAAGGGGTATGGCCGACTCAGCATCAGCATGCGCCGGTGGCATACTCGTAGGCGAGCGCCGACCGAGCTATAATCGCGTCGCGGACTAGACGCAGACGATGGACTCGGTGCGGTTGAAAGGAAGTCATGGGAGAATGCAAATACGGATTCAAAGACTGCGGGGGTTGAGTCCTTTGATCACGGATTTGTGGTTGTCAGATTGACTAAAGGGGGAGTTGGAGTGGGGGTGGTTCTGACTTCTGATAAGTGATTGTGGGGGTCTGGGGAGCGATAGTCTGGGGAAGGAAGGAAGGGGCTGGCTGACGAGTCTACATAGATACACGGTCGCTGGTTCGTCGTTTCTTTTTAGGAGTACCCTTTCCAACAAGGTACCTCTGGCCAGACTCTCTAAGAATTGTTAATTCTACTATCGACTCATTGGGATTGGTTGGGCTGCTATTGCATTATCAGGTCGGGGGACACGGTCCTATTGGGCTGGAATGGGCCGGATTGAAGGGTTACATTGTGGAGTATGCTGGGAATCGAAATTTCGCGTGGAGAGAGGGATTTTTAGAGAGAGATGAAGAATATTCAGCGAGAGACGACAGGGAGGTCTTTGAGGCTGGATCTGGATAATTTAAGTGGTTGGAAATTGAAAGGTGTGGTCAAGTTGCGGGTTGACTCAGCGCGCCGACGTCCACCAAGATTTCATGGTCCATGCGGCTCACGAGGCCGGTCGCGATGTGATAACTGTATGGGTTTCGGACTGACCGCTTCTTTGTTATGTTTGATCACCGCCCACGGCGTCGATGAAGTAGATAGATACTTGTAGGTGTTTTGAAATATAATGGATGTTTTTAGTGTTAGTTGTCCCACGCTATATTAGCCATGTGCCTCGGTCTGTCTCTCAATCGTCATTTTCGCGTCGTCGGCAGCGGCCGTTTGGAGTAGTGAGTGACGGATTTACCATCGCGGTGTTCAGAAAAAGAAACGCATGGGATCATGGAGTTACGTGTGGGTGTGTGTAGTGTAATACAGAATAGCACATGCCTTTTCTTTGTTGAGATGAGCGAGCTTTGGTGGCAAACAATTTTACGGTCGACACCTCGTTTAGGAGGGGGTATAAAAATATTTATATAGACGGAAAATAAATATAGATTGATACCATGACCCTGAGCAAACTGTCAAATGGACTCCCAACCACAGCCTCAACCAGACTAGAATCCCCAACGACTTTTGGCCGACTGGAAAATAGAGTACTCTATCGATAAGGGGAGTATACTATATTAAGATACAGATACTCTATCTCGAGCAAAGCAAACAGTCAGTGTCACGTGTTACACCCCTCCGATACGGTAAATGATGGCAGAGTATGAGTTTAGAACGATTAGAAGGGACCAGGAATAGACCACTAGAGATTAGGTTAGTTGGGCGATTTAGTTTGTGGGATGCCTGTGATTGGTTCGATAAGGCAGTGGCGGCGGGGCGTTTTCGTTGTACTGTACATTTTGTGGAAGTACTCGGATTCCGCCCTGTGCGATACACAACACACAAAACTTGGGCTGTACCGTACCGTGGCTCGTGTTGACGGTCTCCTGGGTTGATCGGGTACCGGTACCACGCGACGGGCACACCGCGCCGCAGAAGCCCATGTACTGTACCATCGCCGAGTGCAATTACTGCGCCAACCCGCACAAGAAATTCCAGAAATTCCCTCTTCCCTCGGTACGTACCACGGTATTCCCGCCGTACCACGGCAGTACACTCCCCAGCCCAGCCCAGCGCCCACCACACAATGCTCGAGTACTGCCAGTAACCAGTACTTCCACCTCCCACCCAGTACAACGGGTACCCGCGAGTATTTCCCTCATCCCACTATCCCACTTTCCCACTTCCCACTTAAAGATGATTCATTCCCTCAATCAACTCTTTCACCTCTGACTACACTCCAGCGAATTATTACCAAACTCTCCCCTCAGCCTCATCTGCGTCCTCCTATCCTTGACTACTATACTCTTAATACACTAAATCATCCTCTTTGTCGGCACAGTCGACAATTTGCAAGCCACCGGTTTGACTCCTCCAGCTTACACCCAAAGACTTTTTTGTCGCCCTCTCTCATAACCTTTTCACACGCGTTTTCCGTTTCTACACACACAACCGCAGTCATGGTGAGTTTGACCCTGCTCGATATACCTCCAGTGCAGCTCAATGCGCCCTGGATTATATCTATACATATTTTTTACGGACTTCACGCTGACTATGACTCCCAGGCGAACCCATCATCAACAGTGTCATATACGGCAAATGTGAGTTTTACCTGCGATAACGGCCCCCTCAACAACCTCAATGCCCCGACCCTGCCCGACCACCAATCTCGCAACCCCACGAAAATAATTATGTTGCTGACAACCGCTGTTATAGTTGCTGAAGTATATGAGCCTCGACCAGAAGGGCACGGCGATGGCCGAGTACATCTGGATTGATTCTTACGGCGGCGTGCGCTCAAAATCTAAGGTGAGGCTCGCTACCCCCAATTTGCCCCACCCCCACCACCGAAACTTTGCTAACCGCATCACACGCAGACAATCCTCAAGGTCCCTGAGGATGGAAAGATCAACCTCGCCGACCTGCCCGAATGGAACTTTGACGGCTCGTCGACGGGTCAGGCCCCCGGTGGCGACTCCGACATCTATCTCCGCCCCGTCGCCATCTTCCCCGACCCAATGCGCGGCGACCCCAACATCCTCGTTCTGTGCGAGTGCTGGGATCCTGATGGAACCCCAAACAAGTACAACCACCGCCACGAGGCGGCCAAGCTGATGGAGACGCACAAGGCCCAGGAGCCGTGGTTCGGCCTCGAGCAGGAGTACACTCTCCTTGACATGTCGGATCGTCCATACGGATGGCCCGTCAACGGGTACCCTGGACCCCAGGGCCCGTACTACTGTGGTGTCGGCACTGGCAAGGTCTTCTGCCGTGACATCGTCGAGGCGCATTACAAGGCCTGCCTCAATGCCGGTGTCAAGATCTCTGGCACCAACGCCGAAGTCATGCCGGCCCAGTGGGAGTTCCAGGTCGGTCCCTGCACCGGAATTGAGAGTAAGTCCAAACATCCATATCTCGCATCGTTGCTAGTACTGACAATAAGCAGTGGGTGACCACCTCTGGATTGCCCGTTTCCTCCTCCACCGCATTGCTGAGGAGTTCGGCGCCAAGATCTCTTTCCACCCGAAGCCCATTCCCGGTGACTGGAACGGTGCCGGACTTCACTCCAACTTCTCGTCTGCCGATATGCGTAAGCCCGGCGGCATGAAGTTCATCGAGTCTGCGATCAAGAAGCTTGAGCTTCGCCATCGCGAGCACATCGCCGTGTACGGCGAGGACAACACGCTGCGCCTGACGGGCCGTCACGAGACCGGCAGCATCGACACATTTTCGTACGGTGTTGCGGACCGTGGTGCGTCGGTCAGGATTCCCAGGGAATGTGGCAGCAAGGGATTCGGATACTTCGAGGACAGGAGGCCCGCGAGTAACGCGGACCCGTACCAAATTACGGGTATAATGATGGAGACCATGTTTGGCGGTCTCGATTCGGAGGAGTAGAGGAAATAGTGTAGTAGAAATAGTTTGTCACTTTGGGGTAAGGACAGACGTTAGATATCAAAGAGGGATCACCATCGCAAGAGTTTTATAGCATCAATACAATCAAATAAAAACACTACCATTGGTAGCTATGCGGGTTGAGAGGGTGTTTGAATGAACTACCAGCATCGAACGAAAGCGCAAGTGCATCACCGACTAGCCCATCCACTTCGTCTCCTTCACTATTCACAACACCATCCCCGAATCCGGAACCATAACCACTCTCCCATTCAATCACTTCCCAAACAGCATTTGATATAGAGCCCTTCTCCAGCCCTCTCTCTTTCCTCTGCCACACCTGACATGTCTTACACCACTCGACTATCAATCAATACAGACCTAAAAATGGCATATAACCTAGACTTCTGGGCCTCCTTCGACTCCTGGTTTCCAGGCTTTAACTTTTCAGACTTCTTCGGCTCCCCCTACCCGCCCTTCG
>LNAR01000443.1:0-26783 GCA_001630585.1 Pseudogymnoascus sp. BL549 | reverse complement strand
AAGTTAACTTCAGTCTGGCGCTCTCCCAAGTGAGCTAAAGCCGCTTGAGATTTGTTGGGGTAGGGGGGGGTATTGCAGACTATCACGCCGAACTCAGCTGGTGCTTGTGGTGCGTGCAACTTATAAATTTCTGACTGTTTTCGTTTTTGGTGGTGCCGGAATTTCCGGTGTGTGTGGTGCGTGCCGTTTGCGGGTACGTACCTACGTCGGCGGAGGGGGCATTTTTGTTTTGGTAAGAGAGCGAAAGGCAAATATACCGCGCCATGAGTGGACGGTTAACCGACCACTCCAACCAACCAACGTCCTCAATCCCCAATCCCCATACAAAATTTTCACACTCTCCCACCAACACTGGCGCTGGCGCTCCCACCACCGGCGCGACCACGGCGCCCAACACACCACTCACGATCCCCCTCCCCCCGTCCCATCGTCGGCGCAGAGAACTTGGGTACGCTCGAAAGGTCCAGACGGGCTCGGCGTCTTCGATGTGGCTTGGCGGGTGTTCTTCTGCCGGCCGGGTGGAGCTGTGGGTGCGCGTAGGTGGCGGGTTGGTGGTGGAGAGTGGGTGGTGGATATGGGTATGGGTATGGGTATGGGAGGGGGATGGGATGGGATGGATGTGTGTGGGGTTGTTGTGGGTTTGGGTGAGATGGATGGGAGATGGATGGGACAGGGGACGGGGGGAGTGCGTGTGCTGGGAGTTGGAAGAGAGTTGGTTTGCGCGGTGGTGGGAAGAGAGTTCCCGGGAACGAGGGTAGGAGGGGATTTGTAGATTTGTAGATTTGTAGATGTACTGTACCATGAGCTGTAAGTTGGACTGTAAGGGTACAGTAGGTAAAATTGCTGGTTATGCATGTGCGTAAGATAACTATACGGGATGAGTGATGCAAGGTAGAGTACGACGTAGACAGGCCCAGGGTTTACACGAGAGATACGAGTGAGATCAGTTCAGCTTCCGGGAATCTCACCCGATAGCTGTACAGTACGGCTGTACAGCACTGCAAACCAATGGCAGTAACGGTGATGGTGGTGTCCTGTCCTCACCACCTCCAGGTAAGACAACACACAGGAATGGGCCGAGGCGTGGCAGTTCTGTCCGTCTCTGTCTCTGTGTGGTGGCCCGCCAGCCAGCCAGCCAGCCAGCCACTCCCCGGAGAAAGGACGAACTGATGGGGTCGCCATCCACCCATCCAGCCCGCCAGCCAGATGGACGGGCTGTGAGGCGGGTTGTGGGTGGTGGACGGTGGAGTGGGAGGGTGGAGCACAGTTTACTGTTGTGCCGCGCGGCACGGGGACCCTGGATGTCTTAGTAGTGTTGTGGTGGGCGGAGTGGGAGTTGTTTGTTTGGGTGGTAGGGCGTGTGGTATGGCAAACAAACGGCGGTGGTGGGGATGGGATGGGACGGGAGGGGGGAGGGGAGGGAAGGGGAGAGGGGAGAGAGGAGAGAGGGTGGAGATGCATATGCATGCGGGTGTGCATGGTGGAAAAGTCGGGATTGAAAAGAATGAAAGAAAAAAAGGGAAGAAGAAAAATTTTCAATCGTGAGTTGTCGGTATGGCGGAACCATGTGCATGAGCGACGTGGTCGACGAACGTGGTATGAGGGGATTCGCGGGATTGTCCGTTTGGCTGGTGTAAGTGTGAGTTGGCTGGTATGTGGTTGGGAGTAGTAGGAATGGCCAGTCAGCAGTACTATCAACCATCAACCAGCGAACGAGTAACCAGTCAGTCAGCAGTACCATTCTTTTACAAAATGTCATTGTCAGTTGTCAACCATCCGCGGAAAAGACGGGAGAAGCAATGGGGAGAAGAAATGGAAGGGAAATGTCAAGTCAAAGAAAATGCCAAGGATGGGGGATAAAGAGATTGTAAAAAAGAGTCAGGGATGATAAGTCATAATCTCGACCATACCACAGGATTGAGAATGCTGGTAACGGTATGGGTAGAAGACCCTTGGTACGGGTAGTGAAGCCGTTGATAATTGTGGTTGCGCGCCGTTTTTATATGGATGGGCGATGATGGACATGAATCAGTGCAGAGTGGTCTACGCTACGGGGGGGAACTATGGAGGCGGGATGTTCCACCTCGACCATTCTTACACCACACTGCCACACTGCCACACTGCCACACTGCCACACTGCCACAAAGGATGAAGGATGAAGGATGTATGGGATGTACCTTTTTATAGAGAACGCTCCTTTGAACCTCTCACTCCTCACTCCTCAGCCCTCAGCCCTCACATCCAGCTCTCTTTATCGCTCTTATCCCTCCCCCCTCGATGCACCTCGATCCCACACGATCCCCCATCCCCCATCCCCCCTAGTCCCCCTCTCTCCTCCCTCTAAAATACTTGCGCACTCTCCTCCTTCCCCACAGCTCATATCTTGTTTCTTGTTTTTCGCAGTAGTAGTAGTGATCCCCGTATCCAGCACTGACCTGCGCGTATGGTACTGCAACTCGACCCTTTGTAGGGAAATGTAACTGCACAGACTAAATTACCACCAGCCAGATGCGGTGGTGATTCGCTGCGGATCATTGGAGGGATGTACACGATGTACACGATGTACACGATGTACACGCTCATCTCTTTTGTGAGGCCTGTGAGAGACGACGAGAGAGGCTACTGCTGTGAGCGTCCATCGTCCATCGTCCATCGTCCATCGTCCATCGTCCCTCGCCCTTGCCACCATCCTGGCGCGTACCTGACGCGTACCTGACGCTAAGAACACGCTACTATGTACTAGCCCCACGCTAAACTGCATTAATACCCACACCCGGGCCCAGCTGCACCAAGTCACTCTTGTGTACCCTCAGCACAATCCACCGTGCAATAACCGTGCATTCCACTGCAAACCACTGCAAACCACGCACCACACTGCGACAAGCTGGTACCTCCTCTCATACATTTGACAAAGTAACTCACTCATTTCATCCACGCTACTGTGTTTCAGGGTCACCTACCCACCCAATCACAGCTCACCACCCGTCAGGTACAGACCCACTATCCGTACTAATCCCTGACAGTCTACTCGCGCTCGACACTAATCTCCCGTCTAATCTTGCTCGACCGCCCATCTGGCCCATCGCGCTCATCTCGACCTTCTGGCCCTTCAAAAAGACCCATGCATGATCCAGAGTCAGTTGGCAAGGTCAAGGACCACCCACACACACACACACACACACACACGATTCAACCAACACGAACCACTCATCTGCACCACAGTGCCACCACACACCACAATCCCGCCCGTCCACTCGACTAACACCCCTTCTTAAATACCGACCCTCCCACCCCCCCCCAGTCGCACCTTCATCTTTCCACCTTACACCATCACCATCAAGGAGTTTTTTGCGACGTTAGGATTCGAGCAATTGTTGGGAACGAGATCGCCAACTGCCATTCACTCATTTAAATCAGAAGGAAAGAAACAACCGCTGGACGACGCAACTGTCCCAATCTACAACCCACACACTCCTTACCACCCACGAACTTAACGATCAATCCAATCCCTCGCTATATCACGACCAACGAAAACACCTAACCACAACTTCAAAATGCATTTCACCACGCGCATCGCCTCCCTCATCCTGGCCTTCGCGGCCTCCACCGCCGTCGCCGACCAGTGCGCCTCGGGCTCCACCGAGGACGGCGGCAACTTCTTCTGCCAGCTCGTCGATGCCGTGCAGTACTCCAACGTCGGCCACGCCGGCTCCTACAACAAGGTGACCTCCATGGGCTCCGACGGCAAGTGCTCCAGCTCGCCCGTCAGCTACTCTGGATCGCTCGCGCCCCTCGATGAGGAGGTCTCCCTCCACTTCCGCGGCCCCATCACCCTCAAGCAGGTCGCCGCCTACACCAAGACCTCCAGCACCTCCAAGCGCGACACCCACTCCCACAGCCGCCACGGCCACAAGGCCTTCCACGCCCGCGCCATCAAGGAGACCAACGAGAAGCGCGCCGACATGGTGACCGCCGTCATCAACGGCAAGGTCCAGACCTGGGAGAACGACTACTTCGGCCCCGGCGGCGCCCCGGCCCCAACCCCCGCCCCCGCCGCTGCTGAGCCCGCTGCTCCCGCTTCCAATGCTGCCCCCGCTGGCGGCGCCCCCGCCGTCGCTGCCGCCCCCAAGCAGAAGCAGAAGCAAAAGCAGACCGCTGATCCCAACGCCGCTTTCACCCGCAGTGGCTACTACGATGCCGAGTCGCAGACCCTCGATGGCCTGACCTTCCTTGGCAACTACGGCGGCGACGGCTCCGGCATCTTCGACAACGTCTTCGGCAACTCGCTGTCCTACCTAAACTCCCAGGGAACCGGTGGTTCCGCCTCCTCCTCCGTCCTCGCTGACGCCCTCGTCGGCAGCAACAAGGAGTTCGCCATCTTCACCGACGAGGAGTGCGTCGCGGGTGACAGCTGCGGCTACACTCGCCCCGGCACCGTCGCCTACCACGGCTTCGACGGCGCCGACAAGGTCTTCCTCCTCGAGTTCGGCATGCCCTCCGACGGCTCCTCCGGCTTCAACGCCGACATGCCCGCCGTCTGGCTCCTCAACGCGCAGATCCCGCGTACCCTCCAATACGGCGAGGCGGCGTGCTCGTGCTGGACCTCGGGATGCGGAGAGTTTGATATCGCTGAGGTCCTGATCTCCGGTGACAACCGCTGCAAGTCTACCCTCCACACCAACGCCCCCGGTGGAAGCTCCGACTACTTCGCTCGCCCTACCACTGGCACCGTCAAGATGGCTGTCATCTTCAACGGCGCCGACGGAACCGCAAACATCCAGAAGCTCAGCAACGATGCTACCTTCCCCGCCAGCTTGTCCGCGGACCAGGTCACCCAGTTCCTCGGCTCGGCGACGGGCAGCAAGCTCAGCTCGTTCAGCGTCGCTGCTTAAATCACCCACCTCGTTTTGAGGAGCTGATGATGGTAGTTTGATGGCTTGAACTTCTTTGCTTTTTGCGCACTTTTGATCTTTTGCATGCGATAAACTTGCCTTTTTGTTGTTTGATCGCCGCGGATGGGGCGATGGTGGCGGATGGACGGGGCCTGGTGTCTTGATACCCCCACCGTGCTTTTTTATACTTGAATTTAACCTCCGCGCGCGCTCTGTCTGTCCACGGTGTTTTATCCGGGATGGGGTTTTTTTGGATAGGGGGGATGGTGGATGCATATAGGCCCGGGGAAGGGGATATGAGGGGGAAAGACGGGGATGGATGTGATGGTGGTGGTGAATCTGTTGAGGGAACCTTGCCCCCCTTTTTTCTCTGCTACGTGCGAGACATGTGGGAATTTGTTTATATCCAGGGTTGGAAGGTGGGGGGGACTTACAGATTTTTGATACTACTACTGGGGATGAAAGAGAGAGAGTTGCAATACATTTTTTAAAAACTTACCTTACCTTCCTACCTACCTATGTTTTCTTTTTGCAACCTGTGCACATGTATAACAAGGTGAAATACAATCGTAGGCATTATAAGAACCCACGCTCCCGAACCCTTCCTTCCTTCTGGGGTCGCTCGGGGTTCTCTTGAGAAAAAGACACTGCTAATGGCGGATGGCGTAGGTTGTGGCGCGGGGGGGCGCGCGAGAGCGACACCAAGGTTGAATTGAATGAAGTCGGTGTGGATGGACTGGCGGAGGGTTACGGAGGATCTTCTCGTCGTGGGGGTTACCCGTCGTCGTCGTCTTCGTCGTTTATAACACTTACTTACCTCTTACCACCTTTTGCATCTCACCACCGCCTATACCCACCCTTCTCACCACCACCCTCCCTCCCATCTCACCCCTCTCCTCCCTCTCCCTCCCCATCTACGTACGCCTGCCATAACCAGCTCTGGGCACGCACCCCTCATACGCCTTCATGATAATCCAGTGATCTGTTGCCGGCCGTATGCCCAGATCTCGTGTTTTGCTCTGTGTGCGTTTGTTTGTCTTCGACTTAAAGGACGTATATATATATCTCTCTCTCTCCTTGCGTTGTTTGGTGGGGATTGTTTTGTTTGCTTGGGGAGTTGTGCTTGAACTTGAGCTTGGTCGTCATATCCTTTCCTCTTACTACAGAAAGTTGCGAGGAACCACAATTCCCTTCCCCCTTCCCCACCACCAACTCACCCCCACCCGCTCTCCCAACCTGCACAGCTACAGTACAGTACAATGCCCGTCCCACTACCGACCCATACCCGCTGGGTCTAGAGTAGGTTCGCGCGAAACAAGAAATTTTTGGTATGGAGACTTACTGGGTCTGGTGCAATAACGGCCTGGGAAGAACAAATAGTGATCGGCGCGCTGATCGGAGGATCGGCGGGGGTTAGGGGGGCGGCTAGGGGAAGAGGTGGTGGGCGGGAGGTACCGCGCCGTTGCCAAGGAGGGAGGTTTGGGGAGGGGGGTCTGGATCTTGGGATGAGGGAGGGATAAAGGTTGGGATGGGTGATGGTGGTGAGATAGAGGTTGGTGGGAGATGGTGACTGCAGAGCTGGAGAAACGAAAGGAGTCTGGCACGGAGAATATATATAGCCCCCCGCCCCCCCCACCAAAGTCAACAACGGCACTGGATGAAGACTCATGTTGACAGAAGAATACGCTGCCACTGCCACGGTCTTGGGGCGGGAAGGTCTGGATGATGAACGGGTGTGGGATGGAGATGAGGTGGGGATGGGGGTTGGCTGGGGAGGAGTTGGTTGTGGGACGGGGAGTTGGTGATGAGAAGGGTTTGTGGTGAGAGGGGTTTTGTGGTGAGAATAGCCGTGCGGTGAGAGTAGTAATGTGTCCCAAAAAGCAGTGCAGAGACACATTACTATTCTCACCATGTGCAGTACCGCAGGGTCTCGCATCTGGCAGAATTCCCGGCCATCTCTTCCACATCGCGAGCGGCCTCTGCCACAGTTATCCTCCTTGAGACGGGTCATCTTCAGTCTTCAGGTTATAGATATTGTTTGCCGTTGTAGTGTAGCTTCTGCGTGTGATGTGTGATCTGATAGTTGCTCGTCGGGGTGATGGGGAGGGAGGAAGGGAATAAGGGGGCGGGACTTCCCTCGTGATATGTGGATAAAGAGAACTGTAGGTAGGGAGATGAATATCGGGCAGGACGTTTCGAAAACAGCATGGGAGCGTTGGCAAGACTGGCGTGGGTTGGAAGTGTTGTTTGTGGGATAGTTGGATGCGGATGAGTTGATGACTAGATGGACGACGTGGTTTGTGACAGCGGGGTAGGCGGCGAGAACTGCCATACAATGGTGGGAAATGCAACGGTGAGAAACAGCGCCCCTGTGGTAAGGTTCAGATGCCGACATCTTGCACTGAGCACGATTGGGAGTCATCAAGCCACTTGATCAAAAGCTTCTGCCACCTATCCTATCCCCCCTCTTCCCCGCAAAATCACCAAAAATATATAGCAAAAACAAAAAAACAAAAAAAAGGGTAAAAACATACAACAGTNGATCAAAAGCTTCTGCCACCTATCCTATCCCCCCTCTTCCCCGCAAAATCACCAAAAATATATAGCAAAAACAAAAAAACAAAAAAAAGGGTAAAAACATACAACAGTGGGTATTCGCTGGTGGTCACCCACCCAACTACTAATCCACCGATCTCAAGCTTGAAGTGGATTAATACTCAGGACGGTGCTATTTGGACTAGCAGGTGAGCATCGCTGCCCTCAAGTTTTTGATGCCTCACGATAATCTGGTTATCCCCCTCAGCTTCCTAGTGGTGGCCACCAACACACATGAAGTGGGTCTTGTATTGAGACATGATGAATGCAATGCACTGCAACTTTGGATGGCCATGGATGATCTGGTACCTAGGCGAGTAGGGTGAGTGCTGCTGACCTAGGGGTTGTGCCATCCCGCCCGTCTTGGTGCCGTGACAGCTTTTGCCTTATCCACACCTAATTTAGCCCCTCTCTTTGCTAGTAATATCCCAATACATAATATAATAGTACATAGACCCAAAGAGTCAATCGAATTATAGAAGCAAGAAGGTGGTGTGCCTGAAATATTTACAAGGTAGACATTTCTACTATAGTTTACATATCATTGGCTATGAATGAGAAATCACGGAACTCTTCTTGCATCCTGTTGGTAAGTACTGTGATATGTAAGCATCGTACAGAACTTGAGCGGGATTAACATTACCTACCACTTTCCACTGGAGCGAGCTTTGGAGTCTGTCTTGTGAATGCGGGATCAAAATTGGAAGTATCCATCTCACTTTCCACTATAGGTAGAAATGGTGGAGTAACCCTCTTATGGTAAATACCTTCCCAATCTACCAGCTCGAACCAGACATGCGACATGATTTCCTGAGCATCAGTTGGGCCGCTGCCCAATCTTTGTTCCGGATCCTTTGTCAATAGCTGCTCCAGAATCGAAACTGCACCCCGTGCCATATGGATCGGGTACGGAGGTTCACTTGTAAGGATTTCATCG
This sequence comes from Pseudogymnoascus sp. BL549, assembly GCA_001630585.1. Lineage (NCBI taxonomy): Eukaryota > Fungi > Ascomycota > Leotiomycetes > Thelebolales > Thelebolaceae > Pseudogymnoascus > Pseudogymnoascus sp. BL549. The sequence continues at coordinate 18,359 of LNAR01000443.1, read as the reverse complement.
TAGATTTTGTCTTCGTCCTCGCCAGAGAATGGCGACCGGGCCACTAACATTTGGTATAGTAAGATTCCCAGTGCCCACCAGTCGACAGAGCGACCATAGGCTTTATCGAGCAGCATCTGAGGGTATGTCAGTAAACATATAAGCCGAATACCACTCTTAAGTTAAGGAAGAGTAGGAGTAGGGCTATAAGTTATCTCACCTCAGGGGCAATGAATTCGAGACCGCCGCAAAACGATGTTGTTGTGGATCCGTACCATATATCATCTTTGGAACAACCAAAGCCCGTGAGCTTGACATGTCCATCCAATGCTAGTAGCACGTTGTCAGCCTTCACATCTCGGTGAATAATCCCGTTCTCATGAAGATATTTTAAGGCCAGACACAATTCGGCAGTATAGAACCTACTTTATGTAAGTTATATTAGTCAAGAAAAGGAGTAGGGACTTACATTGCCTGCTGTATACTAAACTGACCGTTTTGGAGGTGGAAGAGTAGGTCGCCACCAGAAAAATAATCCATGACGAAGTACAACCTAGTCTCTGTCTGGAACGTGGCAATTAGATGACACAGTAAGGGATGTTTGGGCTCTGTCCCCAGCATGAGCAATATCCTCTTCTTTCTTCTCACAGACTCCTGTTCATCATTCTCGATGACAAATTCTTTCCTGAGGGTTTTGCAGGCGTAGAGCTTTCGCGACTTTTTCATCTGGATCAGAGCAACTTTGCCAGAGCTTCCTTGACCTAACATAGCCAAGAAGTGCATATCATCCAAGATCATTCTTGCTAGGGTCGGCTCTCTTGTAGCTGCATTGTCTGGATTGCCGCTAGGGACAGCGGGTTCTATATCGGCCTCATCTAGTACTGTAGGTAGACTCTCATTTAATGAGACAGAAGCGTGTTCAACATCAGGGTTGATATCTGGGTCCGAGACTCTAGGAAGAATTGCCAAGGTGATCTCGTCCATATTCTGAAATCGGTCTGTCACGGAATGCCTATGTGCAACTCATGCAGTTCCAGGTCTTCTCAAAATCGGTGAACTAAGAATTCAGAATCTGCCTATGCTTTCCTTTGATATTGTGGAAATGTTTAATAGGACAAGGGTTAGGCGATATACAAGAACTGCGCCACTATTAGCTCGCTCAGCCTCTGTATTGTCGATTAGGTCAAAATCGTAACCGAGATGACCTGCTCACCCTGCTCACCCTCGCTTCGCCCCTTAAGGCGGCAAGGGGCTCAGATTCCACGCTATGCCTATTGGCACGATTGAGAGTAAAAAGCAAGTAGATTACAAGCTTGTGTATGGCAGAGCGGACGGGATGCCCAATTCTCTTGAGTCTATGGTCGTATGTGGCAGTTCTTGTCATATAGTGTAATATGACTAATATTGTGCCTAATGCTCTCGGCTACGTCTTGTCTTTGCTAGTATAGCAATGTACACTAATAGGTATCATCTATGTAATAGTCGAGACAATACCATATAGACTAGTTTGTAAGCAACGCTACCCTTATGTAAAGCGTAGTCCTTAGGGTCTTACGGGAGTCTAGGGAACTAGGTTAGGAGGCAGGAAGGCTTCGTATTTAATGAGCATAATAGGCCTACGTAGATATAGCAGCTATTAACTATAGAGCCCTCAGGCCAGAAGCTGAACTTATTGCGGCCCGGTGTCTTAGAATTAGGCGTCTAGCTTGGCATTCAATTGAGCCTTCAGCTGGGCAGGCTGATGGCTTAATTGAAGGCAAAGCGGTCTATATATGTGTACGTAGGCCAACTAGGTAATACACCAAGTCAAGTAAATCTGTTTGTTCTGGACTTGAGAGTTTTTGACAGATGCTGACCACAAAGAACTGCGTCACAATTTTGTTGCCTACCAGTCTCATAAAAGGGTGCCTAAATTTTCAGCTTCGTAAGGAACTAGCACAGGTTTCGAATTCCGCCCTCTGCCCAGTTTGCAGAAACATCAATGTCAAGTGTGAAGCCATGAGGCTTCTCAATACTGAGTCTCTTGAGCTACGGTTTTTCATGCCTTCCTCCGTCCCAGACTATGTCATCCTCTCACATCGCTGGAACGCCCAAAGCTCTGAGGAGTGCAGCTTTGAAGACATGACTATAACTCCCATTTTGGATCCAAGCTGTCCAGCACGAAAGAAAAAAGGATTCTTCAAAATTCAGGGTGCTTGCCGCTTGGCTTTCCGAGACGGTTATTCTTGGATCTGGATCGATACCTGCTGTATTGACAAGTCTAGCTCAGCAGAACTGCAGGAAGCTATCAACTCCATGTGGAACTACTACGCAGAGTCAAACATTTGTTACGTATACATGGCAGACATTCAAGATTCTAAAGCTGGCTGGGACCAGAGGTTTAGCAAGAGCGAGTGGTTCACCCGTGGTTGGACAGTGCAAGAGCTAATTGCTCCTGTATGCGTCGAATTTTACGCGGAAGACTGGGCACCGATCGGTACAAAGCTTGAAAGACATGAAGAGATCGCCGATATAACAAAAATCGACTCAACGGTTCTCGTCCGGACCCATGAAATTGATCTGTTCAGTGCTGCAGAAAAGCTCTCCTGGGTAGCTCACCGGAATGTCACTAGGGAAGAAGACGAGGCATATTCGCTCCTAGGTCTATTCGAGGTCAATATGCCCCTATTATACGGGGAATGCAGAGAGAGAGCTTTCATCAGGCTTCAAGAAACAGTTTACAACTCCACAGCCGACCATACTTTATTCCTGTTTCGCCACAGTCTGTATCATAACGACCAACCTCTATTAGCAGACTCGCCAACACGCTTTTATGATAGGATAGAATGCACACTGTGTCTGTCAAGTGGACTCCAGACCGTCCAGTGCTTACCGTCTGATATTGTATACACAGACATTCTTGCATCCGAGAGGTGGTACACCCAAGCGCATGAGCAGATAATGACGACTGTTACTCCACTTCGAAACGAGATGTCCACTACGCTTCCATTGCTAGACTATCGAGAAGTTTCCGACAAACTGATCCTTTTCAACAACAATGAATCACACGCCATGGTAACCCATGTAGCAGTTCTCAACCATTCGCTGAGAAAATACGTGAAAGGCGCCTTGTGCCTCTTATTGCGTCGAGGAGCAAGCCTAGAATCTTTCCACCGAGTTCAATGTTTGCCGGTTCTTTTGCCTCAACTTGGAGAGCTCGCATCCAGGCTACAGAAAACCAAGATTCTCATCTGTCCTGGCCTAAACAATTTAACCCAACACGACCGTGTGGATACAATCTTTTCTGTTGATGGTGATTTATTTGTTGTTCAGGAATGGAGCGCTGAAGGTAGCATTCAGCACTCAATTTTGCCTGTACATGGAAAGAATATAGAGTTTGAGGTCCAGACGAGCGAGTCTAGGAACTTAAGGCATTCGGCTCAAGTATCATGTCATATTGCGAATATTCAGAATTCAACTCTGAAGATTTCTTTGCAGCTAATCAGGATTAACAAGGCTTGGTCAATTAAAGAAGTGGCTGAGATTAAAAAGGCCATACGGCCACGTAGAAAACATACGCTGTTTCGTTCTTCTCATCTTGCTGATCGCTGTTCGCTCCCTCTGACAGGTGGAAAAAGATTATCTGTTGGGCTCCGACGCTTGTCAGCGGTTTGCCGTGCCCGGAGTGGCACTTCTGTGTCACAGTATAGGTATCAAATTGTAGTTAGATACTTATAGGAGGAGTTATCGAAGGCAGATGGCAATTCAGTTCGGGACAGTTGTCCAAAGTCACGAGGACGTGGATACTTTTAACACCATGACTCTTCACCACCACAGAGAATGGCGACTATCCTACACCGTCAAGACGTAAATCGCGAGCATGTTGCTACAATTCTCGAAGATCTACAACTCCACGTGGCAATCTTGGCTGATGAGGTAGGTTTCGGAAAAACAAAGCAAGCCCTTCTCATCGGTCTGCTGCATGCAATGGGCAGTGGATTCGGGAGAGGGAAGGGGGTTTATGGTGATTGAATGGCTGGTGGTGAGAAGGGGGCGTATGGTGAGAAGAATGGTCCAGCGAACCAGCCGGTAGAGTGAACAGGTTCCTACCGACACATCCCACCCACAGGTTCTCTTTGAGCTCGGCGAGCCCCATCACCCAGCATACCTCTACTCCCTCTCCTTTTTGATGCTGATGATGAGATCCTCAAGTCGAGACTTCGAGGGGGTTATATAGTTACTTGGCGGGCGCGCGGTAGGACGGTGGCGTGGGATGAAGGGGTGAGCGGGGGACGGGAGTAGAAGGGGAAGATCGGGATAGATATATCACGAATCTCAAATCAACAAGCGAATGGCTCGTTATAAACACCACCTCAATCGCTTAAGCTCACCAGCCTAAGCTATCAAAAGCGGCCACCTTCGATGCACCACGGTGGTGGAGAAGGAGGCGCGGATGGGCGTGGGGGAAGGTGGGAGTTGGCCGCTACGCAGTGGAAGAGCAGGCGCAGGCTGTTAGGAAAATGGGGATGGGGGTGGTAAAAGAGGTGTGGTGAGAATATTCGGCGGCGAGAAGATTTATCCGGTGATTGATGAACACACGGCGGCAAGAAAGAAGAAGCAGTGGTGAGAAGTAATCAGTAACGGGTATTGCAAATAGTTTGCCACGCCCACGGTCACATCGGGAATGCCCCCTTTCCTACTCTGAACGCGATGAGCGCGAGTCCTTCCAACTTCAACTCATCTATTTCTGTCTTTGATGGCTAATTCTCTGACGATGGGAGTTGTCGGGTCTATATATAGTTCAGAGATGAGCCGCAGCAAGGTGGTGGTCTGGGGTTGGCAGAAAGGGAGCTGTGATGAGAGGGGATGGGGAGAGGAATTATGGTGGGACAACGAGGGAGAGGGAGACAACAAAGCAATAAAATATGAATTAATAGCCCCCCTCCCATTACCACGAGTATCCCCAGCCAACCAAGCATCCTCACTCCGAAAGAATCTCTCGATACGGTGAGTAGGAGGGTATAAATACTGCGCCGAGAGACGATCAGATCAGACCCAAACATAATAATACATTTGCTCTACAGCAACGTTATGCTGTTTGCCGGGTTCCGTGGAGGTCTGTGGGTTGAGTGATGCGTTGGAAAGGAGGGAAGGAAGGAGACGTTGGAGAGGCGTGAAAGGGATGCGAAAGGTGTTGTGTGGTGAGAATAGGCGCGCGGTGATGGAACAGCTATCGGTGAGAAGAAGGGGGGGTGGTGAGAATCACAAGTGGTAACGAGACCTCTGAACTCCTCTTCGCCCAGCAACCCATCCGCCATGACTCCAAAGGAGAAGGACTTAAGTCTCTCGACTCTTCACATATAAACGAATGGAAACCAGTAATGTCGATGCCAAAGGTAATGTTAAACAAACCGATCCTGCGACAAGTACGCATTGTATTTAGCCGTGTAATGGTCGTTCATGCCTGGATCCTTTCCCTGATATCGCTCGCCGCGACAACGTCGGCTGCCTGTGGCGGACTTTATGTAATCACATTCCTCCCGCTTCCTCATGTCGGGACTCTGGTGGAGTGGGATTGGGGTATATAGGTGTGCTGGCCGATGGGGTTAAGGTACTCGGTGCGTCTGGATGGATGCTGTGGACGGCTATGGGGCAATGATTTCTTCGTCATGGGAGCGGATGAGGACGGGAGATTGTTGGAAAGCAACTTGGCTTGGAGCTATGAGATAGAGGCTTGGGATATCGACTATCCAGACGCATCCTACGTGTATGTCTGGTTCGTCGCTACTGCTAATTTACACAGCATTTACATTTTACGAAACACAGACATTCAGAGCGGAGATAAAGGGGGGAGGCAAAGGGCCGGACAGTGGCGGTGACGCATAGTTTGGGGAAGAAGGACGAGCGCAAGTCATCTCCAGCCCGCCTTTCACTCGGTGTTTCGACGGCCTTGGGATCAAAACCACAACCGCATGGCGATTCTGAACCCCAGATTCCTTAGTAATCGCCTCATGAGACGGATCCAAAGCCCCTTTGCTCGAGCCACTTCACATCGGCATTGATTGAGTCACTGTTGCCTATGAGGCGGTCAAATTCTCTTACCATCACCTGTTCTCGAGGTCTCGTATTCTCACCATCGCCACTTTTTGCCGCTGCTCCGTATCCTCTACAGTGGCAAGTGCTTGGATCCAATCCCCCCTGTCGTGTTGATCTAGATCCGCGCCGCGCGCGTGGCGTCTAATGTAAGCCGAGGCTGGGTGTGCTTTCCTCGCCAAGTTCATCGCAGGTAGGGTCTTGTATTCTCACTGTAGCCACTTGATATAGTTGCCTTCAACCGCTGTATAAGTCGATTATGTAAGTTTGGCAGAATTAGAATCTTGGACCTGTGCATCGAATCGAGAACCTCAATAGAGCCTCGAAAGCTTCATTGCGTCACTGATGTTTTATTGTCAGAGTAGCACCTGACAGACCACAACCGTCTGCCTCGCTTACACGACATCCTTGAGAGAAGAGAGAGGCAAGCGAAGCATGACCATCGCCGCCGCAATCACATATCGCCTACCTTCATCACTTCCGGAGCACCCTGCGCCGGGAAGGGTTGAGACGTAGCCCAGGGAATGCCCACTGCGGCGATGCCGGGAGTCCTGCATCACGAGATCGGATGCGGAGGGGACTTTTTACGACTTTAGTGGTAAGCGACGCCGGTTTTGGGCTCGTTGACTCGAGGATCTGGGAGGGATGGGAGGATGGAGACTAGCTGCACCTGGATGTCGTGTGTCAAGCACGTGTCGGGTCAGGATTTATGCGCTAAGAGGGTTCCAGATTCGGATGGGGATGGGAACTTTTTGCTGAAGCTTTACCGAAAAAAATGAAATTGCCACCCACCACCAACCGAATTTTCTCCGGTTATCGATTAGCGTCCCAACTTTGCCCGCCAAGTGTTTTATTTTTGGTCCCTTTGCAGCAGCAGACTGCAAGTACAGACGAAAAGGGACTCGAGGAGATGAGTGAAAGAAACACCTCATAATGGCAGAAGAAGGATGACAAGTATGACAAGTATGACTGACTTCCATGAAAAGAGCGCGGCCGATTATCGGTGCGAGAAGTGCTCGTACCAGTACCCTTTTCTTCAAACGCTCTGAAGCGCATAAGGCGCACAAGGCGCATATTGGCCAGAGGGCGTTCACACGCGCTGAGTGGTTACCAGCTATGCCTCGGAAACACGCGGTCGGTCAATTTTCGGACCGTCTTGTGATGGCCAGAATGAGGGGCTGTGGGGAATGGAGAGAATGGGGGATGGGGGATTGGGGGAAATGGGGGATGGGGATTGGGGATGGTGGGGTCCGGGGAGTCGGGGTGTTGGGGAATTGTGGACTTGTGGAATTTGTCAAATTGAAAAGACAGGAGAGACGGGGAGAGGCGGGAGAGCGACAGGAAAACGACGACGAGAACATGGTGATATCTCGGACATGAGCCCCAATATTCGGTCCCTTTTAAAGGGCATACATGCATGTACTGCATGTAACTCTCTGCATGAAGATTTATTGCTTGGTCGCTGCAGACGCTGCACACGCTGCACCGCTGCACGTCCTTGAAGTTTCACCTTCAGCGATGTTCCCCATGCTCGACGGCGCTAGTTCCCTACCACCCCATTAGCGGACGATATAATCGGCCCGCAAAGGAAATGCTGCAATCGGCCCGCAACCAAAAAATGACAAAAGGCCCGCAAGGAATTATTAGAAACGGACCGTGAGTAGAGTCGTAGCTTGGATCTACCATGTAAGCGCGTGTTTTCGTGGTTAACTCTGTTTTTGTCACCCTCGTGGTCTCGCCTTATAAACCGCGTCGCATCCCCCTCCCCCTTACCTCCTACCTCCCTTTATCCCCCACGCACGACGGAGAATTCGCCAATCCCTTTCTAACTCTTAATTCTTTCTTCTTCAATTCTTCCAACACAACATGGGTGAAGCTGAGGTCGCCGTCAAGGTGGCGGACATCCAGGGGTCCAACGATGTCGAGCGCATCGAGGCGCCGATGACCAAAAAGGCGTACTTCCTGTGCGCCTTTGCTGCCTTTGGTGGATTCTTCTTCGGATACGATTCTGGACACATCAGTGGTGTTTTGGCCATGAAATACTTCATTCACGAATTCCAGAACCTGCCATACCCTACCACCAAGGCAGAAGAAGCCGGCTTCGTCGTCTCTTCGTCTAACAACTCGCTCATTGTCTCGATTCTCTCTGCTGGAACTTTCTTCGGTGCCATCATCGCTGGCGACTTGGCTGATTGGTTCGGACGTCGCACAACTATTCTCCTTGGCTGCCTTGTCTTTTTCGTCGGTGTTATCCTTGAGACCGCTTCTTCTACTGTCGCTCTTCTCGCCGTCGGCCGTATCATTGCTGGTTTCGGTGTCGGTTTCGTCTCTGCCATCATCATCCTGTACATGTCCGAGATCGCACCAAAGAAGATCCGTGGTACCCTCGTTTCGGGCTACCAATTCTGCGTTACGCTCGGTCTCATGGTCGCTGCCTGCGTCGACTATGCCACCAAGGACCGCATGGACTCTGGCTCATACCGTATCCCCTTCGCGATCCAATTCGTCCCCGCGTTGGTCCTTGCTCTCGGTCTCTTCTTCCTCCCCGAGTCTCCCCGCTACTTCGTCAAGAAGGGTGACCTTGTCAAGGCTGCCGGAGTCCTCTCCCGCATTCGTGGCCAGCCCGTCGACTCCGAGTACATCCAGCAGGAACTCGCCGAGATTGTTGCCAACCACGAGTACGAGATGCAGGTCATCCCCCAGAGCGGCTACATCTCGTCCTGGGCAAACTGCTTCAAGGGTGGCCTCACCAACCCCGGCTCTAACCTCCGTCGCACGATCCTCGGTACCTCCCTCCAGATGATGCAGCAGTGGACTGGTGTCAACTTCATCTTCTACTACTCAACCGTTTTCCTCGAGTCCCTTAAGACCATCGACAACCCTTTCCTGATGTCCATGATCTTCACCATCGTCAACGTCGTCTCCACCCCCATTTCCTTCTACACTATTGAGCGTTTCGGCCGTCGCGCCATTATGATCTACGGTGCCTTGGGCATGGTCGTCTGCCAGTTCATCATCGGCGCCGTCGGAACTGCCCTTCCCGAGGACCAAAACGCAACCAGAGCCCTGATTGCCTTCATCTGCATCTACATCGTCTTCTTCGCCACCACCTGGGGCCCCGGAGCCTGGGTTCTCATCGGCGAGATCTTCCCCATCCCCATCCGTGCCCGCGGTGTCGGTCTCTCTACCGCCAGCAACTGGCTGTGGAACTGCGTAAGTCTTTCCCGCACTCCCTGCCACATGAAAAGAAAAAACATTGAAGCTAACCTCGTCTCCAGATCATCGCAGTCATCACCCCCTACATGGTTGGCACCGACAAGGCCAACCTCGGACCCAAGGTTTTCTTCGTCTGGGGCTCCCTCTGCGTCTGCTGTCTTGTCTACGCCATCTTCCTCATCCCTGAGACCAAGGGTCTGTCGCTGGAGCAGGTTGATCGCATGTTCGAGGAGTCGACCCCAATGAAGTCTGCCAAGTGGGTGCCACACAGCACTTACGCTGCTGATATGGGTCTCACTGATAAGACCCCTGTCGCGCACCACGCCGAGACCGTTGGCACTGGTGCGTCCGCTGTTTAAGTTGTGGAGGTGTAGCGTTTGCATTGGGATACATAATTAGAGTTGTAGATCTCTGTTAATAGAGTCTAGACTTTTCCCCATTAGTGGATGTGTAATTTATTTAGATCGGTAGAAAATAAACCTTCTATTCTGCACATTTTGCAGTTCAAATATTGCTACTATTGGAGTGGCGATGACTTGCTGTGAATTAAGTTCGTTTGGTGGGGTTATTCGGCTCGTCCCAGTTAACTTCTCGATGTGGTCTTGGGCACACCGCGAAGTCCCTTGCGACTATTGGTGGGAATAGGTGATAATAGGGGATATATAAGACGCAATAAACACCAAATACTCAATCTTGAACATCTAGACTGCCCACAAATGTCTGAAAGCCCGAGTTAAGTTGCCGTCGCCACAATTGCTCAACATATCATTGCTCGAGCCACCATTGCCTCTTCCTCCAAGTTCTCTCTCACCGTCTCCTACTCTCACCACCACCACCACTTCTCGCTGCCACCCATACTCTCTCGTCGTCTCCTATTCTCACACACCCTCCTGGCACGCGCTGGTGGTACCTCGCCGTCGTCTTGAATCATTGTACGAGTAAAACATATAAGCCCAGCAGAATAGGAATCCTTATCAATCTTGGAAGGTTTGTATAGCGCTGCTAGTGATTTCCGTCCGTCGTCGGGCTTTTTATCCCTGATAAGATCGGGTTTTGTAGTGGGGCTTGTGGATCCAATTGGGAGCGACAATAGCTTCCTCGTATCACTGGTTTTGGAATGTTAGATCTCGAGGAACCGCTGCCTCCTTCTATCTCGGATTTTACGATACCGTTTCCCTTTTTTATTCCCATTCCCTTGCCTTGCTCCGCCTTTGCAGCAACTTTCTCGCCGGGGTTTAGTCGGGTGACAAGTACTCATATAAGACGCCATATCCCCAAGTCTGAGTTGGTTCAACAACCGAGACGATTTCTATAGGAAAAACGCAGGACGGCGGATTACCACAGGGCCAAAAAGAGACACCAGCCGCTGTCGGTGATGAACGAACGTCCCAGCCGCATCGGGTTCCAGCTCTAGCCGTGATTATGGATGGTGGTTAGGAGAGTCGGGAGTGAGAAGGGGCAATGGTGAGAACAATTACATGGCGACAAGTAAGGTGCAGTGGGAATTTGAAAGAGGCTGCCACATAGGTGGCCAGCGAATCCAACAACCTCCATTCAGAACCGTATATTCATCCCCAACTACCTCCCTGCATGTCATCTCGTCGCGGTAATTGTTCTATTTTCGTTTGATGTCAAACTATTACACTGACAGTAAATCGTGAACTTATACTAAAAAAAATATTAATATTCCCCACAACATAAAAAAGTAAACCAAGTAAAATAGACCGTGAAAATATGTAGGTTCGGGCAATCCCCATTGCCCCCCAAAAATAATCCTACAAGAAAGACGGTAGGCAAAAAAAAAAAATATTCACCGAAAAGATAAAAGTAAAAAAAGTGAACTCTGGAGCGGCAGGGGATCGAACCCTGGGCTTTTCGCATATAAGTATCATTTCCAATCCCGAAGAATTAGGGTAATGCAAAGCGAACACTCTACCACTGAGTTACAGCCCCGTACATTTCTAGCGTCCCGGCGCGAAAAAGGCTTTTTGTGCGGTGGTGGATTTTCTGCCTGTGGGGTCCCGCTTTTTTTCGTGGTTGTGGGCAGCGAGAGGGGCGCGGGAGCAGATGGGTGAAAAGGAGGCGGGGATTTAGATGTACAGTACGAAAGTCTGAGATGGACACAGAATTGTTGTACTGGAGGATAAGAAGTATCACCTCCATCGACGCGGACTACAAAATATGACAAGATAAAGGGTGAGGTCGAGATTGCGAGGTGGCGGGCTGGAAGGGCAGCTGAGCATATATAGCGCCTGGAACGATCAGAAATATATTACCATCATATTCTGGGTGCGAAACTGATACAGACACATACTCGAAGAATGTCCCTTAGTCGGACCAATATCGGATTCACCCATTGACCAACGTCGATGGGATAGCCTGACTGTCGATTCAACTGCAAAAACTTGGGCCAATATGGATTATCTCCCAGCGCCTGTTATCACAGCTACTTGAGTACCACAGCCGCCTCTTCTCACAACCGCGAACGTATTGTCGCTGCTAATTCTCACCACAGTATGGTTTTTCATTCTCCTCAAACCCCGTTGGAGCCGCCAACACTGACCAGCAGCGGCATCGCAAGGAGTTCTACATTATTGTTGCTCACGACATTACGACTTGCGGTCTGGTGGCAAAAGCCACCTCCATCCGTGGTGTATCTTTGGTGTATGCTTGAGCAATTGTTGCTCGTGGTATATATATATCTCCTGGGTTTCGTCGTCGTTGTTTCTCATGATCACGCACGGATAAAAAAAAAGTATACTTATTTTCTTTCCATTCAATTACATCTTATTCTAATCTACCACTCCACCCTCGCCTTCAAATATGTATCTCCTTTTTCTCCTCCCTCAAAGCTCGAGGCCGATCTATCCTCCATCCCCCTAAATCCAAAAAAAAATTCCAGGCGCACGCAAAACAGCAACCAAGTTGCTACGTCGCCCATCCCCTATCCCTCTTCCACCACTCCACCGTATTAACAAAGAGGTTTTGATTAAAAAACCGCGCGAAATACGCGCGCTCCACTTCCGGCAGAAAAAACTCCCGCAATGTTTTCAGATGTATGTACTTCCCTCCCCCACACTGTACAAACAAAACCACCCTACCTCCTCTCGCTATTCCCCCCCGTCATGGCGAGCGTCACCGGCGTCGCCACACCGCCAGGGGCAGGGGTACTACTCCTCGTCGCCGGCGCGGAGCGGTTATGCGCCATGTGGGACTGCACCAAGTGGCCCGCCGCGAGGGCAGAGCACAGGGACAGCTCACCGGCCAGGACACCAGCGGCGACTATGCGGGCGAGCTTGCGCGCGTTGTCGCCTGGGTTGGTGGGGTGGGAGCCGCGCACGCCGAGGAGGTCGAGCATTGCAGCTTGGGGCTCGAGGATGGTGCCGCCGCCGAGGGTGCCGACTTCGATGGAGGGCATGGAGACGGAGATTTGGAGGCTTCCGCGGAGGCTGTGGGGAGGAGAGTTAGCTTCTGGATTTTGGGATGAAAGGGAGGGGAAGGAAGCTTACTTCTTCATGATAGTAATACAATTACTGCTCTCGACGTTCTGCGCCGGGTCCTGACCGGTAGCGAGGAAGATAGCCGTGACGATGTTACCTGCGTGAGCATTGAACCCGCCAATGCTACCCGCCATCGCGCTACCAATCAAGTTCTTGCTGATGTTGAGCTCGACCAGCGCGTCGACCTCGCTCTTGAGGACCTTGCGCACCACGTCCGCGGGGATGATGGCCTCAGCCACGACACCCTTGCCGCGTCCGTCGATCCAGTTGATGGCCGCTGGCTTCTTGTCTGTGCAGTAGTTTCCGGAGACGGAGATGATTTGCATGTCGTCGAAGCCGCTCTCCGTCGACATAACCTTGAGAGCGTGCTCGACGCCCTTGGAGATCATGTTCATTCCCATGGCGTCACCGGTGCTCGTCTTGAAGCGGATGTACAGGTAGGTGCCGGCGATGGCGGTCTTCATGGTCTGGAGACGCGCGAAGCGGCTGGTAGAGTCGAATGCCTTCTTCATGGTCTTCTGTCCAGCCTCCGAGTCGAGCCAGTTCTTGGCGGCGCCCGCACGCTCGAGAGTGTCAAAGCCGATACATGGTCCGCGAGTCATTCCGTCGCCGGTTAGAACAGTGATGGCACCGCCGCCGGCGTTGATGGCCTTGGCACCACGGCTGGTGCTGGCAACCAAGACACCTTCAGTAGTGGCCATGGGCAGGAAATAGCTTTGTCCGTCGATAACAATAGGTCCAGCGACACCGACTGGGAGTGGCATGTATCCAATAACGTTCTCGCAGCATGCTCCGAGGACGCGGTCCCAGTTGTAGTGCTCGTATGGCAGCTTGGAGCCTTCAAGAAGGCTGGTGGTGTGAGATGTGGCAGCTGTGCGTGCGACGACGGCACGGCGGATCTTAACAGCGCGAGTGGTATCCTTGAGAGTCCTCTCGAGAGCATAACCGGGAAGCTTGCCTGAGAGAGAAAGCTCGATAAGTTCCTTGTCGTTCAATTCCGGGGCGCGCTTATCGAGGAGCATCTTGTCGACCTGTTCTGGAGTGCGACGGAGAGCAGCCGAGCCGTTGGGTGCGGGCGCCTTTGGCAGGATAACAAGATCGCCTTCATCATCAGTGTTGGCTGGTGTGGGCAGGCGGTCGGTTGGGCGAACGGTCTCATCGAACTGAGCTGGTGGTGCAGCACGGTCTTCAGTGAGACGCTGCGCTTTTTCGAGGGCAATAGGATCAATCGCGAGAGCAGGAGCCTCGGTTTCCTTGATGCTCCATCTGGCGGCATTGAAGAGATATCCGTTGAGGACGACGCTCAGAACCAAGGCGACCATAATCCACTTAGACAGAACAGGGTCTTCAAGGCTTTTCAGAAGGCTGTCGACGACTCTGCCGCCCATTCCGTAGTCGCTGGCGGATCCACCGTACTCGATGGAGTAGGGGCCACGCTGGCCATGGTGCGTTGCGTAGTGGATAGATGGGTACTCGAGCGAGTACTTGATGGGAGACAGGACGGTGACAACAGTTGGGGTGCCGCTTGACTTGGCAGTTGCGAGGATAGCATCAAGGCCGCTGGAAGCCACCTTGAATGGATCGAGAGCGCTGAAGCCGGGAGTAGCAATGCCAGAGACGGAAGAAGCAGCTGAGCTGTTCTTGCTGCTTCTGAATGGGATAGTTGCGAGGTTGATGACATTGACAATAACAAAGCCAGTAACCATCAGGACCTTGAACTTGGGGACGCTGCTATCCTTGACCTTGCGGCCAAAGATGTTTGTCTTGCCATCAGCCTCACCACCTGGTCTTGGCCAGTCGTTGCTCTGTGCCACGTTCTCGGCCAGGCGCTGGCTAAGTCCGTCATCCTCGAGAGCCCTGCGGAGTGTAACGTGTCTCTTAATCCTGTTGACCTCGAGCTTGATGCTCAGGATAGAAGTGTAGAAGGTGAAGAGAAGGATGCAGTCGAAGAAAAGGATCCAGGCAGCGAGGAAGCAGAACTGCTGAAGTCCACCTTGAACGCCGGACACGGCACCGGCAATCAAAATGGCGATCTCAATAGCGTAATCCCTCACGATCTCGAATCCCTTCTCCTTGATCGCGACCTGGACGGCGTGCTGGATGGATGGTGGCGAGGTGCCCTCCTTATCATCCTTGCCGGAGCCTGGGCTGTTGGGAGCAGGGGCTCTACGGCTGTCAACGGCGACAGAAAGAACGGCCTTGGTGAGGACAATTGCCTTCTCAAAGCCAATGGTGACAACCAGGAACGGCAGACCCTCGGACAGAAGAACCATGTTGATTGGTACTCCCAGCTTCGTTGTGACGATGAGACCGAAGAGGAACGAGAAGCTCGACGAGAACAGGACTGTCGTCGCGAGCCAGAAGTTGGAACCCATGCGGCGCATAGAGAGGAAAAGAGAGACAAAAGTCAAGTGCATGGCAATGTATCCCAAAACCATGATGAAGATATCCAAAGTCTCGGCGTTCTTCAGGAGATCGACAAACTTGGACCAGGCGCTAACAGCCCAGAGTCTGAGACTGCCGTTGGAAGCTCCAGAGGCCTTGGCCGCCCGCATTATCCACAGCTTCTGCTCCTGGGCGCCCAAGCTTTCGGCCTCGCTGTCGACATTTGGGATCTCCTGAGCCGAAGCGAGGAACTCTGGAGCCTGGGTATATGGGATGGAGAATGCGAGGGAGCTATCTTGCGAGATCGAGGATAGAGGGTTCGAGGTAGACGGTAACGTGGTAATAGACAGGTTGTCGGGAAGCGGCACGGTGTGCGAGAGCGGCGCATCGGGCGAGCTTGACGAGAGGGAACCGGGGAAGACAAAGGTCAAAAGCGCCAGACGCTCAGCCTCGCTCGGGATTGGCGCATCCGTATCTTGCGCTTGCCATTTCCACGCGGTGTCCTTGCCGGCGTAGAGCTGTCGGCTGCCCTCCACCAGGGAGCCCCAGTCGGCCTTTCCAGCGGATGGGAATCCGTCCAAGCTGCCCTCGAGCAGGCCCATGTATGTGGTGCTAGCGAGGAACGCAACGATGACAACGGTGTGAATCGGGTGGATGCAGGCCTTGCGGGACAGGGCCTGCAACAGCGGAGTGATATTTTTGTTCAGCCATCCCGGTTGGGCATTGGTCTTTGTGTCCTGGGGCCCGCGGAATCGCGCGGGCAGCAGAGAGGCGATCATGATGTCGAGGATAACGAGAACACTATGTTGAAGGCATGGACGTCAAAATCGGTATCGTGTGGGTGAAAACTGTTGAATTGGGTGTTAGCAGGTTGGGATCTGGGGTCAATCACTGGGGGGCGAGGATAATTCTTCGAGTCTGCGCGTGCAATGGCCGAATTGAATTCCCCTGGCTGTTGGCTGGTTTGGGTGACCTGCCACGAGCTCAGAGAAGGGGGGAATGGAGTGGAGAGACCTACCAAGCTTTGGGGGGTGGTGTCGCTCCGTCGTGGAGTCGGTGAAAAATAAAAAGATCCTCCCGAAACAATTCTTGGATTGGCGGGTTGGGTTGAACCAGCGATAAAGTTGTTGTTGAAAGAGGGGAGAACGACGGCCGCAAGAGAGGGGAGAGGAGGGGGGAGAGGAAGAGAAAAGAGCTGTGGGGGATAGAGAGGAGAGGGAGGAAGGTGAGGGTAGTGGTGGTTTTGGAGTTTTGGGGTTCTCTCGAGGTGGAGACGGGGGGTGAGGTGGAGGCGGTGGTGGATGGATCAGATAGGATAGGGAAACAATTGCTTTCGGGATTTTGGGCTGGTAGGTGGAGGTTGGTGTGGTACTTAGCGTTGAGTGGGCTCCACAGCAGGGGATAAAGTACTACGGCAGCCTGGAACGGCCGAGATTTGCGAATTGTGACAGGCGTGAAAGGGCCAGCAGGAGATAAAGCGGCGTCGGAGGAGGGAGTAGGTACCTCTACACTATAATTTGGTAGCAAGTAACATACAGCGGCGACATGGGGGTAATGTAGATGGCGGCACAGGTGGCATGGCTTGGTATTGTTCCTGGTTTGTTCTCTGATGGAAGGATACACGGCATGAGGGTAGAGATGACAGAGATGATGGTAGAGACGGTCTAGATATTCAGCTATACGGCGATACAGCCATACAAATCAGATCGTAGTATGGCATTTGGCCCCTTCGGTGATAAAGGATCGCTACCGCATAACTTAAAGGGGCAGCCGCAGTACACTACAACAGGAAACTGGGCTTTATAAACTGGATCATACAAGTAAGGTACAGCAACTCTCCAGCACGCCGGGAATAGAGGGCTGTTGGTTATCTCCATACCTCCGTGGTCCTTGGTCTTTAGAGTATTCGTCACCCCTACAGGGAAAAAGGGAAAAAGTCGACGGATATGCAACCATATGCAGCCACACAACGGCTACAAGTGTGTAACTGGCCCATCAATGGTCCAAGTGCTCACGGAGAATATAGTAAAAAAATTGTACTGGATACTCTATTTACTATGCACTGGCGTTGCCACATGCAAGTCTTCTATACTCCCCGATTCTCGCTATCCCACACAAAAGTCTAAGCCCCTTTGACCCTTGACGGCTGATCTCACCCCTTCTTCCACCCTTCTCTAACTTCCATCTCGGTCTCCGGCACTGTCCACTCTATCACGTGTGAGTTCACGTGCTTCAGGCACTAATTTGAACTAACTGCCAAGTTTCGTTGCTTCACCGCCTTCATCGCACGGAGAGCCAAATAGCTTAATACGGCCTAGCTTAGTTCTCCTCGACCTTACTCTTCCCGTGCTAGCGAGATACCATTGTGCCAAACCTACCCTTATCGTTATCCATAATCCCTGCAGGGACTCTCCGCATGATTCATCCCATCACCAGCATCCCGTCAGCTTCCCTGCACACCTTCAGCAAAAATGTTGCAATAGATACCCCACATTTCCTCTTATTTTTCTCATAATAGCTATCATATTCTTCATTACCTTCTCTCTCTACATATCTCCATGACTTTATAGCACCTACCCCACAATGGACGAACCATCAAACCCCGAACTCGAGTCCTTCCGCCAGCAGTGGCGCGCCGAGGTATCCGCAAAGTCAAAGCCCAACGGCTCGAGCGCCCCCAAGAAATCGACGCAGCCTCCCAAGAAACAGACCGCGCGCAGGCCATCTATTGTCCCAAAGGCTCCGCCTAGGCCATCCGCGGACGCTGGAAGCGACAATGAACCCTCCGACGAGGATAGGGAGCTGGTGTCTCCCGCGCCCCCTCACGTAGCCAGCTTTGGAGCTTCGACAGCGAGGTCGGCTGCCGAGAAGGACGCCGAGAAATTCAGTGGCACTGCGCCGAAGGAGCCTGAGTCGGCATTGGAACACTATGAAAAGGCCGCTGAGAAGGAAGCACAAGGCAATCTCGGGGACAGCTTGACGCACTACCGCAAGGCCTTCAGGGTACACACCCCATCCTGCGCATACATCAGAGAGATACTAATAAACCCTACAGATAGATGACCGCGTCGACCTCAAATACAAAAACAAACATTTCCCCCCCTCCGCCGCCCCAAAACCAACCACCGCCACTCAACCCTCTACCACCTCCGTCCCCACCACCGCGCCCGCCCCAGCAGCCGCCCTCTCCACCAAAGACCTCATCTC
>LNAR01000442.1:107747-158196 GCA_001630585.1 Pseudogymnoascus sp. BL549 | reverse complement strand
ACCAGGATTTCTAGGTACAGTGTGTTTGTTATTTAAACTTATATCTAGATAAATTATCTATTGTTATATAATATAAACCTCTACTATCTAGATTTCAGCTTCTATTTCAGGAATAATCTCAGTTGTGAGGTCTAGTCTAGTTAAAGGATATGGTATTTATAAAGGAGAACACATTGCCTAATTGTACAGATATATTGTATGTTGAGGTTTGTTACCTCACTCTCTGTCTAAGGAGATTGTAGCCTTCTAGAGACATCTGCCACAAGTTTATAAGACTTGGTAGGCCCTCTGCAGAAACATGTGCTGTGCTAGAATGCAAGATGCCTACTACGCGCCCACGGTTCCCTTCTACACCGCCTGCATTAGCGGCGTGCGGCACTTCCACTCCGCCTAACCGGCATCAGCGCCGTACCTCTGCGCTAGCGCTGCTAGATCACCCAGCTCGCGCTCGATCGCGAAGGCAAGCAGCGTGGGCTTGTCTCCGCCGCTCACCTTGGTCAGCCGCTGGCATGGACCCGCGCCCTGCTGTAGCAGCAGCTCTGGGATCTTGAGGTTCGCACTGCTAATGCCTTGGATAATGGGCGTAAGGGAGTGCTCGAGGGCCGTGACGCCATAGATATCCTTCTTATCGCCGTGCGCGCCGTGCTCAAGGAGCATCTCGGCCAAGGCCTCGCGATCAGCGGGATTGAGCTTGGGCTCTCGCAGCACGTTGACAATGAGGGACGAGCCGTAGATGTCGGGCGCGTTGGGGTCGGCGCCATGCTTTAACAGCGCCTTGGCGAGATGGCGGTCGCTGTGCGCGACTGCCGTGGCCAGCAGCGATATGCCGGACATGTCTTTGGGATTGGGGTCGGCGCCGAGGTCGAGCAGCTCGTCCACGAGCGCGACGCGGTGCTGTCGGCTACAGAGGTACAGGAGGGCCGTGCCGTCTGCGTCGCGCGAGTCGAGCCCCGCGCCGTGACGAAGCAGCACACGCACCACCTCCTCGACGTCCTCGACCTTCTTGCGCTTGTCCAACGCAAGGATCACTAGTGGCCGCCCGGTCAGGTCCTTGGCGCAGGCATCGGCGCCATGGGACAGCAGCAGCGACAGCCACTCGGGCGATGTATCGCCGACCACGAGGGACATAAAGTAGGCCAGGCCGAACCGGTCGCTCTGGTTGGCGTCGGCGTGATGCTTGAGCAGCAGCTCGACTGCTGCTCTGCTCCCAGCATCGACCGCATGGAACAGAGGCGGCTTGGCCCTGCGGCCTTCGTCGCAGGCGCGGTGGTCGGCTCCGGCAGAGAGCAGGACCTCGATAGCGGCTGACTGACCACCAATGCTAGCGCAGATGAGGCTGGTCTGGCCGTGCTCGTTGCATCCGTTGACGTTGGTGCCCTGGGCAAGCAGCGACTCCAGTTGCGTGACGTTGCCAATCATGGCCGCTTGACAGAGCGCCGAGACTAGAGGCTCTGGCTTCGTGCGCAGCCCGGCGGTGGCGGCCTTGAAGGTATCAGCTAGTGAGCTCATGAACCCGGTCGATGGCTCTCTGCTAGGTTTGTTGTCGTAGCCATTGCTGCCATCTGCCCAGTCTGCCTCAGATTTGGTAGAGCCTGGAATTGCATGGGCAGAGTCGGCCTTCTTTTCAGAGGGCGGAGATGGTGAAGCATCGTAAGCAAGATATTCAGGAGGGTCCATATCAGGCACGTCCCTCACCGAGTTCGTCATGTTTATGCGCCCGCCAAAGTTGGTATGAGATTTTAGTTGATGTGATTTATAAGAGGCCCGGTCCGGTCTAGTCTGTTCTGTGCTACTGATAATTCTACTACCTAGAGCTAATGAGAGATTGAGGAGATGGATCGTTTGCGTCTAGATCTATGTATGGTATGGTATCGTATCGTGCAGTAAGTCGCCTTACGGTTATACGTTGTTGTAGAGGTTAGAGCTGTGGAAGTGTAGGGCGTCGGGGGCGTTTTAACATCGCCTACCCGCCGCTACCCCGCTTTCCCTTGGGTTGGACTTGCGCGGCCAGTGACGCGTAGTCAACCACGAAATTTACGATTGACAGTTAGGCCGGCCAGCTCGTGAGCTAGCCAGCCCAACGAGAAGTAGGAGCAATTGATTGGTTGATCTATATAGTTATATAGTATTACCCGTTGTGTCTGCCCGTGCTCGTTTCCAACAAGGTCTCTTAACTAAAGCTATTTCTGTACGAGAATAGTCTATATAGCCAATGCAATACTACTCACGTGTTACAGCTAAAACCTGCACCTCATATGCTGCATAACATGTTAAGATGGTCAAATAGCACGTAGCGAGAGGGCAGCAGAATAGTGAATCTTATAAGTGGGCACTAGACAATACGCAGGTACTAACAGTAGGAGGCACTATGTGAATTGCAGGTACTACCTAAATAGTAGGCACTATTAAAGGAAGGTACCTACCTTTTAGTAGGTACATGTTAAAAGTTCCACTGCGCACACCAATTCCGCATCAAATCTGTTGTTATAGGGACTACTCCCCCTGCCGTTGTACTATGCGCCACCGTCCGCTTCATATCCAAGTAAACATGTCGGCGCCTGGCGCGTTGCCCCGCTAGAATCCCCTGGTATGTAGGTAGCAGCTTGATAGCTGGATTTTCATCGACATTACTCGCACTAGCTGCGCTCTTCTCTAGAGCAGATACCCACTCTTCAAGTGTAACAAGTTCACGCACTCGGCCATCGAAGAAGTTCTTGATTGCAACCGCGAGATCTGCCCACTTCGCAGTCTGCGGGTTGATGCAGTGCATATACCCGCTGATTTCAGAGACGTCTTTACTTTGCGTAATGCCGCTGACATCGAGGATAAGCCCAGCCACGTCCTCAATGGGTATCCAGTCCACCACTTCATGCGGGCCGAGTTCTTGGGGCAGGACACCTAGGTAGACCGAGCTTTTAATCAGGCTAGGCAAGAATTCCTGCGGGTTCCATTTACCCTTTGCGCTGTGAGGACCGGCAATTTGACCGACGCGGATAGACACGCCGGGGACTCCAGACTCGGCCGCCGCATCGAGAATGAAGCTGCCAACTAGTTTTGAGCGGCCATACCCAGTTTCAGGCAGCGAGAGATCGGTGAGGCGGCTTTCGGGAACATTGTCCGAGGAGTTCCAGTTACTGGTAGTGTCGATGGTAGATAAGAAAGTGATGGGGACTTGTTTTGCGGCAGCAGCAGACAAATCGACGAGATGGCGGACGCCGCGGATGGACGGCTCGAAAGAGGCCACAGTCATATTGAAGTTGACGGGCCAGGCATTGTGTATGATGCGATCAGCTGCGGCAAGCACCTCCTTGTATTTCACGGCTTCCAAGCCGAGATCAGGCTGAGAGAGGTCGGCACTGAGGAATTCCACCTTTGAGAAATCGGTGCCGAGACCTCGGGCTTCGCTCACGCCTGGTTGGCGCGATTTGCCGCCATCGGCGCCACGGTTCAGAGCCACGACTGCTTTGATGCGAGGAGATTTGCAGACGGTATCTAACAAATATGCTCCAAGGGAACCCGTTGAGCCTGTTAGAACAATTGTCTGACCGCTCTCTAGAGGCTTGGACTTGTTAGATTGACGCGCTGGGAGGTCGGCCGTATATTTCGATATAAGGCTTTTCATGGAGAATAATTCCTTGTCATCTTCGCTGTTTGACCGAGTGAGATCTCTATGCGCAGCTGTGTGTAGATACTTTGCCAGCTGCTTAAGCGTCGGGTTAGAGTAGATAGCTCTGGGAGCAACAGCAGCTTCGTCAATCTTTGCACCCGAAGCTGCCAAACTAGCTCCCATTGATCTAGAGAAGTTCGATACCTGCAAAGAATCCACGCCGGCAACGAAGAAATCTGTATCGGGCTTAATGTCCTTAATGGATGTTTGTTCTATGAACAACTGCGTGATTGTGTGCAGTGTGGTGTCCACGGTAGCAATATCAAGAGGCTCAACATCCACCGTGCGAATCATATCGGCCTGCTTGTAAAGCTCATCAATCTTCAGTCTATAAGCCTGTACAACCAAGCTACGTTGCACTGTCCCCTTGGGCGCCCTTGGGAATGGAAGATTCGGATCAGACAGCACAACGAGCTGCTTAGAAATTCGGCCATGCGAGACCGTTTCCTTGTTTAGGTCAATAATTAGCGGCCATACAGACTCAATAATAGCCTCGGATTCTTCGCGCGTTTTGGGTAGAGTTGCAGGTTCAAGGATTAGTGCAGGCTGGAATCTGTCTTGTCCGACGACTACGGCGCCCTTAATTAAGGGGTGTCCAACAATGCTGTCTTCGATGGTAACGGGATTGAGTTTCTCGCCATTCGAAAACACAATGATGTTATCGGCGCGGCCATGAAACATCCAATGGTCTTTAAGCGTTGGGTGGGCTTTGAATAGGTCTCGCGTGGACCACTCTGTTATAAGGTCCGGGAAGGTGTAGAATAAAGACTGATCAAGTGGTTCCTTAGGGTCTTTGCGTCGTATAACGAGTTCGTATATGCCGTTTTTGGGGTCATGCGGCTGCCATACAGCGCCCATTATTTTGCTGTTAAATATAAAGTATTGCCATAGCTTAGGCTGCGGCTGGGAGTAAAGAGCATAAGGGCAAATTCTATAGAGGTCAGGGAAGCTGTTTTAGAACAGATTTACAGAGAATACATACTCAGTAGACGAGATGCAATTATTCAGCACTACACCCTCTTCTATAAGGCTATCGCCAGCCGTCTTGGATAGATTACCTTTGCTTAAATGTTAATTTTGCTTCGCCAATGAGATTTCGAGTGCATAACTTACCTCCACCAAAACCAACAAAACGAAGCCGCTTCATTGCCTCCACGCCATCGCGCCTCGTACTCAACTCTTCAATGATAGACGGCGCTAAAAGAGCAGCATCGGAGCCAGAGCACTGTAAACACTTAATTGTGGAATCCGCTGTAGGTGGTTGGCCTATCATCGGCAAAGCACAAGGCACCCCACAGTAGATTGATGCCCCCAACATACCAGCCATAACCCCTGCTGCATGGAACAAAGGCATTGGTAGGAACATCCTAGAAGCGGAAGATTTCCAAAACTGCATCAGAAACTTTCCACCCATGTACTCTGGGAGGTCTAAAAAGGCGTCCATAACGGCAAGCCCACCCTGCTTTACAACAATTGGCTTGGGGTGTCCAGTAGAGCCGCTTGTGTGCATAACAACCAAGGGGTCCCAACGAGCTTCCTCAAAGGACTTGGAATATGGAACCGGCGAGGGCGAAGCCTGCAGCAACTCCTTTACAGGTGGAACAACCCATGATTTCATCTCGCGCTTGCTAAGCCATGTTCCCACGGCAAGATTGAACGACTCAGTGTACCAGATGTGGCAACATTTTGTTCGTTCGAATAGCGATAGCTGTCCCTCAATGCTATTTCTAGGGGAGACAAGGAGTGCCTGGCAGCCAGCTTTGACGGACGCGAGAACGATGACGCCGTAACGTACGTCACTGGGTCCAACGTATGCAAGAGTTGGAAACTCGTCTGCACTGTCTTTCTTGACAGTCTCGGCGATAATGTAGGCCACATGATCAATGGCATTGGCGAATTCTTTAAAGGTTACTGGAACCCAGCCGTCTTCGGGGTTGCTTGATTTCGGCTGGTATATATAAGGACGAGAGGGCTCTGAAGCAGCGATATCATCAACGACATGAGGCAGTAAGCGTGGAATATTCCTCCCAGCCTCTATAGAAGGGTCGTTAACGTCACCCCCCATTATTAACGTAGGACGACGGTTCAGATATGGTAGCAGCTGCCTATTCGCTATGCAGAACAAAAACTGCAAATCGATCGATAAGTTAATGCGAATTAGCGCTGTAGAGTAGCGAATATTGTTCTTTGTGGAACTGAACGTGGGAGGATAAGTCGCATGGGACTTTCTAGGCAACTTATATAAACGCTACTATGTAACCCTTCATATATATCAACACAGCGACAGGAAGCTACCGGCACTAATTGCCGTGCCATTCCGTTATATCCATTGCATGCCCACAAATAGACCGAGACATTTCTAACCCTAAGCTTTTATAGATCTGCAAGAACCGCAGCACTAGAGCGCCAGCAAACAACGCTCTGCGCCGACACATCCGCAAATATACTGGATTAGCATATGGGTCGTTCGCAATTAAGTCACGAATGGGAGGATAAACATCGGCAAATATAGTTGTTCGCGGCGGCGTCGACGCGGCGGCGGATGCGAGGGCGCACAGTGCCATGCGTTGCGGTTGGAAGTTGAAAATTCGCGCGGCAGCGATTTGACTTAAGTCATGTGAAACCCAGCGCAGATCGCAGTTACCAGGTTGGTCAGGGCTCGATGATTTACATCCCGCATACCTATCTAGTGTATGCGCAATGTCTCATATCGGCACTTCTGATAGCGGGGAGACAAGTGCTCGGTCGTCGGCCTTCGGGCGTCGGTCGTTGGTGCAACGCGAGTCTGCCGACTGTGGCGCGGAAAGTCCATGGACTCGCCGGCCTCCGCGGATGTATGATATAGGGCTGGCTCTTCAACAACACTCTATGGAACTTATAATGTTGGGTTTGGGGAAACGGTAGATATGAATGGTCGAGTATTATATCGTTTGGTATGTTATAATAAAATCATCTTGCTCCAAGGGGTAATAGTGTATTAAACGCCTTCTACATAACATATCAAGCATATATTATAATAAAGAGTATAGCTAGATATAAATAAAGGTAGATCTAGTATACTAGGTTAGTATTAAGCTATAGACCTTCTTTATAGTTCCTAGGAATGCTATCTACTACTTCTATATATATAGATTTTTTCTAATAGAATATCGTAGAGAGTAGTAGTAAAGATATAAGTACTTATAAAACCTTATTTTTAAGAGTAGATAAGATAACCGTTATCTAATCTGTAGCTTTAGATGGTTGTAAAGTTAACGACAACACGACAAACTACTACAAGTAACTATCGCAAACTATAGTTAGTCTACCTTAATTCCTTCCTTCTGTTCGATTTCAAGGTGACATATATATCGACACGTCCGACGCTCGTCTCCGATCAATATGCAGCTTCCAACCACGATCCACGCCCCGCCATCGCTCGATTCCTTCACCCAGCTCACAGAACACCAATCCACCACCCCGAGCACCTTCTTCAGCGAAACGCCCGTCCTCCACTACCATGGCCCGAATGCGCGCGCTCTGATTGCGACCGAGCATTTGTCCGCTCTCCCAATATTCACCTCGGCGCAAAGCAGCGTCGAAGCGAATGCGCAGGCAGTCGCCAACGGAGATGATGGCGACGCGACAACCCAATCTGAAGCTCAGAAGGTGTTCCCAGTTGACATCTACGTCAGCAGCTCGTAAGGTTCCTTCCTATCTTCATTGCCATGGCAATCTAACGTCTGTAGAAACCTCACTCTCTTCTCTGCGACCACCTCCACTGGCGTCGAAATCCCATATCAATCGATAACTCTCCACGCCATCCAGCGCCTCCCAGACCCAGCTTCCGACACCGAAGGTGAAACAGTACAAGGGCTCTACATGCAACTCGACCTTGCGCCTCCGAACAACGATGACGAGATGGTGGACCCTGTCGAGCTGATCCTGCTCCCCCCAACTCAATCCCAGCCCACCACTGAGGAGCCAATCAAGGCTCTCTTCGCCGCTGTATCAGCATGCTCAAACCTACACCCCGACGCTGCGGACTCGGACGAAGAGATGGGAGACACTGACCGCATAGTCTTCGAGGGCTCGGTTGGATATGAAGGTATCAGCGGGTTACCCGGCGTGGTCAGCCTGCCAAGTGATGACGGACTGCCGCCGCCCTTTCCAGGCAGCGGAGGCTGGATCACGGCTGAAAATGTGGGAGATTTCTTCACTCCCGAGGGAGAATGGATTGGCCGCGAGGGAGACAAGGAGGACGGAGAGGAGAATGCGGATGGGAAGAGGGAGAATGGCAGGAATGAGGATGACAATGATCAGGGCGCGAAGAGAGCCAGGGTTGAATAAAAGGCTTCGGTTTTGACAGGCAGGTGGGGTGGGTAGGGAGGGTATAGCATGTTCTGGCGTAAGGGTTAATAGAAGGTGGTTATGGCTGCCACCAAGCATAAAACGGTATTCTGCTACATCCACATCGTCAGTATATCGCATGCTACGTCGTCTGTTACGACACTATGCTGTTGCAATCTCAGAGCGATATCTGCATCTTGGAAATATATGTGGTTGCAATTGCAAGGCAACGATCAAAGTTGTAAGGTCACAACCGTTTACATTCACAAACTCATCTACTAACTATAAAGGCGGGACCCCCCTACAAACACTGCGAGTACCACTGATTTGCTGCCTGGCACGTATACCCACTCGCGCAGACCGTCGGTCCCGTCCAGCCCTGCCCACCACACTGATCATAATGAGCAGCTGTGCCGCCATTGCCTGTTCCTGTCCCGGGATTCGTCCCCCCCCCGGGATTGCCTGTTCCCGCACCAGGATTTACGCCAGTCACTGGGTTATCGCCTGGCAATTTGTCGAGCCCTATACAGTCAGCGCGAACAAACAGGACAATGGCACACTTACATCCGTCGATTTCTTCGTTGACAGTGCGAGACTTTGAGCAAGCATTCGCCGCAGCGAGGGACTGCTCGGAGAGCACGGCACAGGGCCCGGGCTGGCAGTTGGTATCCATGGCCTGCTGCAATGACGTATCCTTCCAGCCAAAGACATAGTCGCCGTGCGTCCCGTAGCCGGTCGGGTCGCCAAAGCTCCAGATGAAGGGCTGGCTTCCGTCATCGGGCCAGAGCGATCTGTCATTGTAGGGTGTCGTGTCCCAGATGACCTCGTAGAAGAGCTGTGGGAGCTTGACAGGATGAGATGCCGGGCAAGGGCCGTTGCTCTCAAATGTCCCACTCGATGGGTAGGCCACGTGGGAGGTGTGGTCGGCGCTGTCCAGATTGACTCCGTCCCAGCATCTAATCTGTTAGCCGCGAAACCCAAGAGACGGGAGACTCACGTGGGAAATCGAACGTTGGACATGATGCCGGCAGGACATGGCACTACCGGCATGGTCGCGCTCTCGTCGGTCCTTGTCGAAGAGTCTTGCAGGCATGTAAATGTGAGCTGGCGGTTCTTTGCTGCTTCAGCAGCAGTCCGGTATGTTGGACTGCCGACAACCATGCGGAACCCCTTCTTGAAGGCAGTAACCTTGCTGCCGTCATATGGCTGGGAGTAGTATACGGTCATGCCGCCGTTGGCCGACTCAAAGTTGACATTACCCTTCTGCTTGATACGAATGAAGCTTCCATTTCGGGCTTGGAAGTACAGAGTCGCAGTCCAGTAGTTGGAGAAGTCTTGCGTGAAAGTACAGGTGGTGCAGCTAGATGCGGTTGGGAGGTCTATTGCCGGATCCATGGTGGCATTCATGGCGTCCTACCAAGTCAACCAAGGAAAATCATCGAGACGAAGCACTCACCCCTCCGATAAACTAAGCTGTTAGCATGATTCATCAAATGGACAGACGACTGACCTGGTGAACATGAGGCGATGGGCTACTCCCTGGGAAGACCAGGCTGCCAAAGTCAGCACGAACCACGCGATGGAGAGGCTTCATACGGGTCCAGACGTTCAGTCACAAGCTCCGAGCATGAGAAACGAAGAATCGCATGGACGCTTGGCACAAAGGCCGCGAGGAGAGCTATCCACTGCATCTTGAAGTCGATGAAGATGGGATGAAAAGTGAGGTAGAAAAATCTGGTCGGGCATCCTTATAAGCACCCTATTTGATCGGAAGCTTATTCCCACGTGTGATGCAGAGCTGCCGGAACTTAATCCCCGCATTAATCAGGAGTGCCGGAGAGTAAAGGCTAAACGGTTAAGAGTTGGTAGGCTTAAAGTGGAGATCTTATATCTCCCCGATGGGAAACGTGTCGACGGATAAGATGCTATACAAATTAAAAACAAGTCACAGGATAGAGACAGCTTCTCAAAGAAGCCGTTTGGCGTTGGAGAT
This sequence comes from Pseudogymnoascus sp. BL549, assembly GCA_001630585.1. NCBI lineage: Eukaryota > Fungi > Ascomycota > Leotiomycetes > Thelebolales > Thelebolaceae > Pseudogymnoascus > Pseudogymnoascus sp. BL549. Next base: position 148,207 of record LNAR01000442.1, on the reverse strand, counting down.
TGGCTTGGGAGAATCGATTTCGTACATCGGCTTAAGGGAAGGCCATATTCGGCTTCATGGGCATGGCTTGGGATAATATGCTAAGATGGATTTCTAATCCGGCTGCTTTCCCATACTTTTTTTAATATCTTCCAAAAAGTCTAGCCGTCTACTACATCCAACTCAATCAAGGACGGGAAAGCACACTGCAAAGGCCTGTCACTGCAATACTGAGATCCGCACACTTTGAGAATGAAGCTGGCGATGATAACTCCAAGATATGATAACGCCAATATTACCATCCGGCAATGTGGAGCCGAATGTGCAGTACCGCTTTAGGTTTATTAAAACAGTAATCCCGGCATATCTCCGCACGGAACAACCTCCTCCGCAAACAGGGAATCAGGCCAAGCTTTCCAACTTCTCAAAAGAGTAAGTAACACTTTTTAACCTGCCATCCGGATAATGAGCAGGCAATAGATCATTCAGAACGGGACGAACCACGTCTCGTACTAGTGAATTGAACAGTTTCATGACGCTTTACATGCCTATTCGAGATCAATGTTACACATAGGCTAATAAAACTTTTCCTATATTGAACTGACCTGGCTGAAGCCGGGCAGATGGCAAAGGCATCATTTGACGATGCCTCTCATGCTCGGCCCATGACGTTTTGTTGGCAATGAAGTGGATGATGTGAATGGGATGGGCTCGTAGTCCGAGGTCGCTCCCATGGTATTCTTTCTTGCTGGAATGCATCCGTAATCGCTCAGCCCAGAAAATGCGCTCGTGATTGCTGATATCGTATAACACGCACGCACTTATGCCGTAGAATGCTCTCACCGCCGTTCACGCATTGGATGCACTCGTGGTTGCTTGTGCTGTGTAATACACACCGCTACTCACAGTCGCTTTGTCGTGAGATGCGCGCGCTTGCGTTGTCGGATGCGCATAAGCTCGCAGCCATAAATTACTATAGGTGCTTATAATATTCTTATGTAGTGAGATTCACTCGCAGTCCCTCATTTTGTGGTTGCCCATAATTCTCACCACGTTGCGATGAAACATTGTGCCATGTGCACGCTCGTCTTTGTGGAGATTGATCCACAAACGTCGCCGCCTCCTCCCGCATCCCTACCCGTCATCGCTCCCCACCTGCCGCCGTCCCCGAACCCTTAGACATCGAGAAATAAGACCCGAGATGCCTGCTCAGAATCACGTGTGACATGAAAGTTCGGTTTCTAGGTGAAGAAGACCGTGCGAGGCCCTAGCAATCATACTGAGTTTCGCCGTTTTAAGATCCTGGCTAGCGCTCACGTCGCAACGAGTACACCTCTTGCTGGCGCCAACGTCCCCCTCAAACTGACTCGTACACAATCAAACATCATGCCTTCACCCGTCGCCCAAAGCCCGCCAAAGGCGGAGGAAGCCGAAGCCGTAGCGCACCAAGCAGAGACTACCATTGAAGTCGGCGGATCCGAGAGTGACACAGGGTACGAAAGTGAGTGGGCATCGAGTGCGTCAACGTCAGTGTCGTCGAGCGTGCGGGACTACACATTTGAAAATGGAAGGCGATATCACAAATACAGTGAAGGCAGATACCTGTTTCCCAACGATGAATCGGAGCAGGAGCGCGAGGATATGAAGCATGCGATGGTTCTTAACCTCTGTGGTGGACGACTACATTATTCTCCGCTGGAAAATCCACAGAGCGTTCTAGATATTGGGACTGGGACGGGAATCTGGGCTATTGACTGTGAGTTGGCCGCAAAAATCACCCTCAATACTAATGCATCCAGTCGGCGATGAATACCCAAGCGCATCAGTTTTGGGTGTTGACTTGAGTCCCATCCAACCCTCTTGGGTTCCCCCAAACGTGAAGTTCATGGTAGATGATGCTGAGAGCCCTTGGATATACCCGGCCAACAACTTCGATTTCATCCACCTACGCCATTTAGCCTCCTCTCTCAAGAATACTCCAGCGTTGATATCGCAGGCGATGGCGTAAGTACTCCCCCATCACTCGGCGTCAGTATCTAACGTGGCTAGCAACCTTAAACCAGGAGGCTGGATCGAGATGCAGGAGTTGTATTTCGTCCTCGCTAGCGATGATGATAGCATCCCAGAAACCCATGCATTCTCAAAGTGGCTTACATTCGTGCGCCAGGGCCTCGAAGCCTTTGGCGTCGATCTTCTCAGCCCCGCAAAGAGCCAGGAGCGACTGAAGGACGCTGGGTTCGAGAATGTAACTGAGCGCATCTTCAAGGTTCCAATCGGCACGTGGCCTAAAAACCAGACACTGGCCAAAGTCGGCCTGTACGGACAGGCTATGTGTGTGGATGGGCTGCAGGGAAACAGTATGAAGACTTTCACAAAGGGGTTGGGTTGGACGGCAGAGGAAGTCGAGGTGTTTTTGGTCGAAGTGAGAGACTCACTCCGGGATCGCAAGGTGCATTCATATCTTACATTTCGTGTCTGCTATGGACAGAAGCCGATTGGAGGGGAGTAGGTGGCGAGGCCTCTTTATTTGTTCATAGTTTCCCTAGGTACTGATCGCAAAGTCAACTATTTAAAACCCACAAGCTAATCGCGGGCGCACCCATAACGCGGGGTTATGATTACTAAGCTGTTAGCGGGGAAGTAATATTCGGACCCTTTAGTGGGGTTGCCACCTAGAATCCAGAACACATCCACGAATCCATACTCCCCATCCACACAAAACAATCGACAGCATGGCAACTCACGAGCAACTCGCATCTACCTCGTCCCGGGCCCCTCTCGACCCTACTATCACGACGACGGCCGCCAATACGGTCAACATTGGCACGCGAAGGTCAAAGCTTGCGCTCGCCCAGGCCCAGATTGTGCACGATGGCCTCAAAGCCGCCCACCCCCAGATTGACTTCAAGATTCACGCCATGGCAACAATGGGTGACAAGGACCAAGCAACCCCGCTGCACAGTTTTGGCGCAAAATCTCTGTGGACGTTTGAGCTTGAGCATGGCCTCCTCGACGGATCGCTGGATATCATCGTCCACAGCCTAAAGGATATGCCGACGCAGCTTCCACCACAGTGCAAGATTGGTGCAATCACAAGCCGCGAAAATGCCCGGGACGTGGTGGTCATGAAGCCCAGCCTGCCATACAAAAGTATTGCCGAGCTTCCGGCCGGATCAGTCGTGGGGACGAGCAGCGTGAGGAGAAGCGCGCAGATAGCGAGGAAATTCCCAGATTTAAAATTCAAGGACGTAAGGGGGAACTTGGGGACGAGGTTGGAGAAGCTCGATGCCGAGGACGGCGAATACGCCTGCATAATTCTTGCAGCTGCAGGGTTGGAGCGTATTGGCCTCGAAGGCAGGATCACGCAGTATCTCGATTCGAAAACTCCTGGGGGAGGAATACTTCATGCCGTCGGACAGGGTGCTCTGGGAATTGAAATCCGAGGTGACGACAAGAAGACCGAGTCGCTTCTCACCAAATTAATAGATAGTGATGCTATGATGGCGTGTCTGGCTGAGAGAAGCCTGTTGAGAACCTTGGAGGGTGGTTGCAGCGTACCAATAGGCGTGGAGACCGAATGGATCGAGAAGGGCAAGTTGTTAATGAAGTCCATTGTTGTTAGCCTGGATGGGAAGGACGCCGTAGAAGCGGAGACGCTCGCCGAAGTCCTTTCGGAGAAGGACGCCGAGGAGTTTGGCTTGGCCGTAGCTCAGGATCTGATTGCCAAGGGGGCGTCCAAGATTTTGGAGGCAATCAATATCACCAAAGATGTGGTTGTGGATGGTCCGGCCGAATAAGTCATTGCAGAGGTGGTCGCTTTACAGGACCTGATTACCTATTGTGCGATAGATAATAGAGCTTATACACCAAGAGTTGCATAGATGCTTCCAATGAATAAAATCAACCCAATTCTAAAGCCGAGAACTCTTTGTATCGTCGACAGTTCAACAGATATACACTAATCTACCCAAGCCCTCTCCCTATTTATTCCGAGGCCGAAAACTCCTTGTATGCAGCCGCATCCATCAGCCCCTCCAAATCCTTGATTCCCTGCTCTCCAATCTCAACCTTTGCGATCCATCCGCCACCAGCGCCAGTGTCCTCTGGTGCGTTGTTGATGGTCCCTGGCTTCTCCTCCAAGATGTTGTTGACCTCTGTGATTTTGCAGGTGATCGGGGAGTTGATGTCCGATGCAGATTTGACGGACTCGACGGCTCCGATGGTATCGCCGGCCTCAACCTCCATTGGAAGGGTTGGGAGCTCAACGTATACTACGTCGCCAAGGGCGTGTGCTGCGTAGTCGGAGATTCCCAGGGTTCCAGTCTTTCCATCCTCAGACAGGTCAACCCATTCGTGCTCGGTGGTGAACTTCTTTGCTTGGGCTATAACTGTGAGCTTCAATCGAGTGTCAATGGGACTCAAACTAACCAGCGCTACGTGCGGAGAATGAGCGAACGGCAAGGTTCTGGGTGCGAACACCGGAGCTGGTGCGAGCAGCAAACCTCGAGGCCACTGGGCGGAGGGATCTCATGATTGAAGCCATTTTGGATGTGTATGAAAAACTGTTACGTTCCGATGACGACGATGTGGCGGCAAAATGAGTGAACCGTCGGGCAAGAAGCAAAGATCAATTGATCGGAAGGATATGTTTATTGAATGCGGGATTGTGTATATAAAAGGTGACTATTCCATGAAATATATCAATATCTCTCCGCCAATGTCGGAGTTCATCCCCGACGGGGCGGATTGGCGCGCCTAATTGGCTTTTGCCGACCAAGTATGACGCGGGTTGGCCCTAAACAACAACCCGATGGGTGATCGCGGAAGTACCGAGGGGGGAACACTTTAAATATGCACGTGTCGCGTGTATCGCGTTTACCTTGCCAGCTGAACTTCCGCGTAACAGGAACAGGATTGGGCCAGGCGTTTGTACCGCGACTGTCAACAAAACCAGGTGCAACAACAGTCAAATCACTCGTCACCCAACATCTCACCTCATCATCCTCATGGTCTCCGAATAGAGCCCCTAACACTTCGGTGATAACCCTAAGACCCTGTGGAACAACACCCAATCACTCCCTAACCACTCGCCCGTCAATCTGGATTCATCAACCCTCTCAGCTGGGTCGCCAGCTCAATATCACGACGCCGTTGACACAATGGGCCACGATCTCTATCAAACGGCTCGGGGGCCTCAACAACCCGAGCAGCAAGACGACTCCATGGGGGGTCTTGAGCAATCGCAGACACCAACCCCACAGTTTGGCCAGGAAGTTCGACATCAACAATCGCAGTCGGACCCTTCTGGACACGAATTTCGGCACCAACAATCTCAATCCGACCCTTCCGCCTTCCAGTCATCTTATCAACCTCAACAACAACCCTATGAACAACAAATGAATGTCGACCCTGGCGAGCCTCGCTTTCCTGTTCCACAGGCTCCCGCAAACTCCATCCCCCGCCCTACCTCTGGTCTCTCTGGGGGCGGTGACCGATATGGGAATATGGGAACCTCCTACCAGGAACAAAACTCCCGCGGTTCATCGACTGCTGCGACAGACACGGGCCGAAACAAGAACAGCGTAGTGATCAAGGTTGGAATGGTTGGGGATGCGCAGATTGGCAAAACTTCTCTCATGGTGAAGTACGTCGAAGGCTCCTGGGACGAGGACTACATTCAGACGCTGGGCGTGAACTTTATGGAGAAGACGATTTCAATCCGCAACACAGAGATTACCTTTTCGATTTGGGACTTGGGAGGTCAGCGGGAGTTCGTAAACATGTTACCCCTAGTGTGCAATGACGCTGTGGCGATTTTGTTCATGTTCGACTTGACGAGGAAGAGCACACTGAACAGTATCAAGGAGTGGTATCGACAGGGTCGAGGCTTCAACAAGACGGCAATCCCGTTCTTGGTTGGAACAAAGTACGACCATTTCGTCAACTTCCCTAGGGAAGACCAAGAAGAAATATCCAACCAGGTTTGTTCTATTCCATGCATGCATGTATCCCATCTAACCGCAAACAGGCCCGTCGTTTTGCAAAAGCAATGCGTGCAAGTCTCATCTTCAGCAGCACAAGCCACAGCATCAATGTTCAGAAGGTATGTCTATGTGAACAGTTATCAACTATCACCTACTAATTGATATAGATCTTCAAAATTGTTCTTTCCAAGGCCTTTGATTTGAAGTGCACCATTCCTGAGATTGAGAATATCGGCGAGCCGCTCCTCATCTACCAATCCGTCGGTTGAATGACCCGGTGAAGCGACGAAGAGACGATTGGACGCGTGGAATAGCTTCATCATGGCCGAGACGACCCCATATACGAATGGATGAGGAACGAGGAGAATGATTTATGGCTAACTGGCTTATTCTGACCTATGGTTACTCTGGAAATGGTTGACAAAAAATAGTAAGTCACGGGGGTGGATGTAAAACGCGTCTCTCTCTGGATAACGTTTTTCTGTACTCTACGGCGAGCAAGGGTGCATTGTCAACGGAGTTTTAGCTAGTCCAGTAATATAGGGGATAGCTCAGGTTATTGCGTGGTCTGTTGGGATGTAACAGTAATCACAAATCTCAGCGAGAGAATACATTAGTACGTTCCATTGTCTGGCAATCAGTGCGCATTTATAAAGAATGAACCCCCCTCTAGCCTGCCCAAAGTTTTCTTTTCGAGGCTACTTTGCTGCCTCCTCAATTGCAGCCATACACGCATCCTACGGCTTAACCCTGGCTGTCTCTGCCGCGGCACGTCTTTTTCGATTCCTTCTATTGCGAGACTTCTTCGAGCTTCGCCTCATCGCCTTTAGGCTTTTGTCTTTGCTGGTCATTTGCGGGGTTGAGTCCAGTGAGTTGGAAGTCTTGGAGGCTAGGTCATTCGTTTCAGCACTCAATAGGTTGGCGGTCGTCGTTGGTTCGCCAAACTGCGTCGTAGGTTCGGCGGCAATAGGCTCGTCGGCCTGTGTCGTAGGTTCGGCAGCAACACGCTCGTCGGCCTGCGCTATGGTTTCAACGGGGTCAGCGTGCGGCGTACTGCATCTTTCCTGGTCATGACTGCCCCCATCTCCTCCAGCGATGTCAGGCATCAACGACACTGTATGAACCTCGTCTATGGCCTCTTGCGCGGGAAATGCATCCGATATGTGTTGCTCCGCAGAGATGAAGTCGCACTCAGACTGCAAATCATCATCATGCGCAGGTTGTTCAGGGGTCCTCAAGGCTACCACTCCAAGGCCAGCCGAAAATGTTTCCAAGGAGCTCAATTCGATCCAATCATCGGCAATGCTATCAAGAGCTTTCGAGGTAGAGTCAGCAAAGTCGGAGGCAGAAGATTCGCCGTGTTGCAGCCTATGTGCAGTTTCATGAGCCATGCCATCTTTGGCAGCAGGTCTGTTGACGTCTTCTATATTACGTTCCGCAGCATCACTATTCACATTGTCGGACAAATCAGGGTAATCCTTTGGTGGGTCGACCATGACCATACCCGCCTCCACAACATCTGAGCTTGAATACTCTATTATACTCTTAAATGAATCATTCGACAGGTCATTGGACCGTCCTATCGAAATATTGGACGGATTTTTAGCGCGTCCTGTTGGAATATTCCAATACTTGTCAATGTCAACCAAGTATCTTATCAAAGACCCAGCCCTTCCGAGTCCCCTGGTTGGCTCCGTCTCGTCATCGTGACCTGTTACTTCGGAGGCAGACTTTGGCGCCTGCGGATTTGTACTGTCATCCGCCAACTCAGAAGGGCTAATAGAGAAGCGCTGGAGTACTGTTGTTGGTGTCGATAATCGACCAAATAATTCTTCGCCATGACCCTGATCTCCACATTTCTCAGTGAGAGCCTGTCCCTGGGCAGCCCCTACCTGTCTAGTATTCAAACCACAATTGCACCGATCTGCATTTCCGTCATCTTCGTCGACACTTTCAAGCCTGCCTGCAACGCCATCCAATATCGCTACTTGAGTGCCATTGGGCTCCGGCGTCATTGGACGAGACTGGGAGAAATCCGACAGCCGATGATGATGTGGTCTATCCTCGTGCCCATAATAGATAATCACGGATTCATCTGCTCTGGCATCACTTTGACCTTGACGAAGAGAGCAGCTAGAATAAATGGAGCCCATGGCAAAAGATTTTACGCCAACATCCGAACGGATCGATGGGCTGAAGTCCTCACTTTTCGCCTCTTCATTTATTGTTCCATATCCCGCTAGCATGTCCAGTATTCCATCATTACCCTTTCCTCTGTATCTATAGCTCAGGAAATTGGGCGATGGGTATCTAACCGGCGAAACTAGAGTGGCCGGGCGGGTTGGGTTGGTGGCACTCCTTTGAAGGGGCATCGAGTCGCTCGGTCGTACCCCTATATCTGCCGAGCTACTCCTCCTAGTGATGGGGTTCAAGGCAGAACCTATGGGCGACGATTTCCTCACTGCTAATTTGCGGGGACCGTGTCCCGATTGTCGGGGATTCTTATAGAAAGGAGCAGCTTCATTTGAGTTTTGCGGGTGTTCTTGGCGGTCAGTGTCTTGCAGTAGAGGATCGTCGGCATAGGTGCCTTGCTCTCCGGGGTTCGGAGTAGGAGCTCGAGAAATGGTTTCATTCGTATGGCCACTTACAGCCACTGGCCTGAAGACTTCTGGCACCTCCTCGAGTAAGTTTGATGTGGAATATCTCATCTGCTGTTGTTGACCAGGCTGTCTGTTGATCTCGGTTTCCTTTCGTTCCAAAAGAATCCGTTCTTCGCGAGCAACAATTTCCCACTCGTCCTGCATGAGAGTGCATCTGGAACAAAACAAAGATTGGACGCAGTCTCCACCAGCCGTGCCGTCTATATTATACGTAGCCCGGATACGAGAGTGTTGAAGCATCACTATTAGCCCTGATGATACTATTAGTCCATAACAGTCACTGACTTGGGCATGATACTCACATTCGAACCCAGCACAACACATTACCATTCCAAACATCCAACACGGCCCATTACAAGTGTGTTTCCGCGATAAATCCAAGGGGTCTTCCCCTTCAGCCAACTGCTTGAGTCGGTATTGGGTCTTGCCGTAAAGAACACATGGAAGACAGGAGCCCGTGAAAAGTGTAGAAAACCCGTGTCTTCGTGGCCGAAAGAGTTTTGTTATCCAAGGACCAGGCTTGCGGCGAGGAAATCCATTATAGGCAGTATTACCCCAGCTTGATGCCTGCTGAAAGTATCGCGGACGGTCGCAGTAGGGCCTAGTATCAACTCCAGGATTGACGGCGTTGATTTGATACGACAGTGACGGGCGATGGGTAATGGGAGGCAGGATGTCCATCTCATGGGCCTATCCAAACAATGACTAGTAGTCTCACTAACAATGACTGATGGTCGTATAATGACTGTTAATCGTCCTAACAATTCGATTTTAACTTTCAATAATAAAGATATTGCTTTCGAAGCATGGGTTGATAAACAAGATAGAATATGTTTGACGAAACGTAGTTCATGGAAAAGAAAATAGGCCATAACAGCGAGTATGCCGTCTGCGACATGTGTGGAAGGAATGATGGTGCTGGGTATAAACGGAAGTTACAACAGAGGTGCAAACATTGGAAAGCAAGTGCTAGGGAAAGAAGCAAACCAAACATGCCTGTACGTATATGAATAGACATATGATACCAGCAAGATGCCCAGTATTGTTGTTTACAGGACCTCAAACTCCACAGCGCAAGCTTCACGATTTTGGCAAACATGTGAGAGTGAAACGGAACGTCAAGCGCATCTTTTGTGACCACAGCCTCCCAGCACACATGATTCAAATATGAGTTATACAATATGTACAAGGAATAGACCGACGCCAAGTGACTATGCCACAAACCTTCAATTCCCGCCATCGGTCTCCTTGCTCCTCGGACGGCCAATCTTATCTATAAGCCACGACAACCTGACGAGATGCTTATTTGGAAGGCTTAGACACGTCGACGGTATCCTTCGACTTTGACGTCTCTGGGGTTCCTTCGGCCTTCTGGCTGACATCGGAGTCTCCGCCAACATCGGTGGAGTGCTTGGCGTCCGTGGATGGCTACACAGCTTAGTACATATTAGAACGCCATGTGTGGATCTGTAAATACCTCTTCGGTAGCCTCAGTGGCATCATTTCCCTCGTCCTCTGACTTGGAAGCATCAGCGCTCGGCTTCTCCTTCTCGCTGTCGGAGGTGGAAGCCTCCTCTGCCTTCGGCTCCTCTTCCTTGGTCTCCTCTTCCTTGGGAGCCTCATCCTTGGTCTCCTCTTCCTTGGTCTCCTCCTCCTTGGTCTCCTCCTCGGCCTCGGCCTCGGGCTCAGCGTGAGCCTCTACCTTGTGGGGAACGTGGAGGTGGTGAGCTTCTGCAGGAGATTCCTTGAGAAGGAACCAGCAAGCTGGGACGGTGACCGCGACAGCTCCGACAGCCCTGCGATCAAATTTTGTCAGCCTACCATTCTCCATGACGCCCCGATTGTACGGCGAGTAGCTTACCATGGCAGGTCACTGCTAGCCTCTGGTCCATGACCACTGGAGTATCCCCGTCTGGCCGACTGGCGCACCAATTGGGCTCTTGCGCCACCGACGGATAGGCGTGCGGAGCGAAGAGCTCCAAAGGCGGATCTTGCGAAAGACATTGTCGGAAAGATTGAAGCAATTGAGCTATTAACAAGTACCTAAAGTAACTATCAGCATCAATTGATTGTCACATGCAAGTTCAGACTTACTTTACTGGATTTGTGCACGTCGTGGACTCGATTGAGCTGTGACGAAGAAAGAGGTCGGGAGGAGGAGGGAACATAACCGGGCACGGCATCGGAACATTGTAGTTCCTGGCGGATCACCGCATCCCACGTTGGAGCTCCACCACTGGTTCCCCCCACTACGACATCCTCTGGGGTCTTTTGTTCACTTCCACATACTATCCACGCTGTTACCAGCCCTTTAACTTCACTTTGTTCACTGTGGTACCACTCAGGAACTACATTATTTGACCAGAGCTTCACGTGGAATTCAAAGACCAGTGAAGGCGAGTTCGTTCACAGCGTACAGCTACGTTGGTCTCTTACGGACCAACGTGAGGTTCAGCTTAGGCAACAACTCGTTCAAAGCTCCAGCACAGCTCCAACTTCAACTGCAGTAACATTTACTGCCTCCTTACAAGCTCCATAGGTCCCTGTGGCCTCAAATACAAGCTACCGCCATGTCGAGCACTATTCCAGCAAACCCAAACGCACAGACTGTGGCGGCGTTGTTGCCCAAGCTCCAAGATGCGGATCCAGATTATCGATACATGTCACTGAACGATCTATTCCAAGTGCTCACCATCGGCCGCCCAGATTTCTTATACAACGACTATAACACCGCTGCTAGAGCAGTAGACGGCATCATCAAAACGCTAGACGACCAGAATGGTGAGGTCCAGAACCTGGCTATCAAGTGCCTTGCGCCACTCGTCACGAAAATACCAAACACGATACTGGCGCCTCTTATTGAGAAGCTCTCCAATCTCACCACTGAGAATTCTGTCGACAACTCCATCCCTGCCACGGCCCTCCGCATGGTCGTCATTACCCTCCCTCGCCCAGTGCCGGGTGAGGCTCCAACAAAAGAAGTCATCGAGGCATATACTGCAATGAGCCGTGTTCTTATCCCCAGGCTGATTGGACATCTTGTTGTTGCTCCATCTGCGCGTTCGAACCTCCCACCACCGCCTGGAATGCTGCAGATCGGTTCCAACAAGGAGGTGGACGCTGAGGCGGTAGATGTCTTGATCGAGGTAGCCAGGTGCTTTGGTCCGATGCTGCAGCAGCCTGAAGTGGCGGCCTTACAAGAAGCAATCGTTGGGATAATCGAGAATTCAAAGGCCAGCTCGGTCGTCAAAAAACGGGCCGTCGTGGCGATTTCTATCCTGGCGGTTTACCTTGCGGACAGCTCCCTCAGCGCCTTTATTTCGCATCTTATTGAGAGCTTCCGCAATGTGCACTTGACCCCAATCCAGAGACGATTATACATTACGATTCTCGGATCGATGGCTCGGTCGATACCCCAGCGCTTTGGCCCTTACCTCAAAAGCATTGCTCCCTTCGTCCTATCTGCGCTGAGCCAGCAGGAGCTCGAGGACCAACTCCAAGACGCAGCCGAAGATGGCGAGCCAAATCCAGAAGTGGACGATGTCAGGGAGGCCGCGCTTGTGGCCCTTGAGGCATTTATCTCCTCCTGTGGCAGCGAGATGCGATTTTACACTGAGGAGATAATTTCTTCGGCCATCCGCTTCCTCAGATACGACCCCAATTATGTTGATGACGACGAAGATGATGAAGAGATGGGCGGCACTCAGTCCAACGATGACGAAGATAGCATTGGAGACGACGATGACTTTGAAGACGATGACGCCGGGTTTGACGACGATGACGACGACGCGAGCTGGAAAGTGCGGCGCTGCGCCTCCAAGGTCCTATACACTCTGATCGGGACGAGGGCCAGCGGTGATCTTCTTGAAGATGGGACGCTGTACTCACAAGTTGCGCCTGTGCTTATTGGCCGGTTTAATGAGAGGGAACAGAATGTTCGACTGGAGGTCATTTCGGCCATGGCCTTGCTCGTTCGAAAGACCGGGGAAGGCACTGTCGCTCTGCATACGAGCGAGGGGCATTTGGACTACATGTCCCAGCCGACGAGCCGTAAACGTAGACGGGACAGCTCAATAACCTTTGATACCAAGCCTCTGATTACAATGTCAGCTGGGCTTACTTCTCCCATCATCGAGCCTCTCCCTCAATCAGGGCCAAGAGCAGACCTGTCGAGGCTCAGCCCAACGTTAGTCAAAGCTGTGGCGAAGCAATTGAAGGGCTCTTCTATTCCTACAAAGCAAGCGGTCATCAATCTTCTCGCGAATCTTGTGTCTGTCCAGCATGGTGGCCTTTCAGAGTACTTTTCGCAACTCGTCGATCCTGTCGTTGATGCCATCAAGGGCGCCGGTACCTCATCTGCGCCGTCCTCTGGCGTAATCACTGCGGGCTCTGCTTCAGCAACAGTCAGCACACTGCGAGTGTCTGCTCTCAAGCTCATAAGCGACCTATGCGAGACGCACTCTTCCAGTGTCCTCCAGCCCTTCCTCCCAAAGATCGTTCCAGGGGTGGTGTCAGCTGTCAAGGATCGATACTACAAGATTTCAGCGGAGGCCATTGTGACAGTTGAACAGCTCGTAAAGGCTTTGACGCCGCCTCGGTCGCGCCTGGTCGGAGCCAAACATCAAACGGATATACAGAATCTCTACGATGTCATCATAAATCGCGTCTCTTCCAACGATGCCGACTTGGAGGTTCGGTCACGCGCTATCCATGCTCTCGGCATCTTACTTGCACGCACTACTAGTGGCGAGGGGGCCAAGTTGCTCTCCCAAGACGATAGGAATGAAGCTTTGCAGCTGCTAAAGGATAGGTTGAAGAACGAGACTACCAGGATTGCATCGGTACGCGCCATCGATACTGTTGCTGCCTTGAGCACTGGCAAAGATCAGTTGAAGCCTGATTGGGTCCGAGAAGTATCGTTGGAGCTGGCAGCCCAACTTCGAAAGGCTGACCGGGCTCTTCGCGGCGCAAGCTTGGCTGCCCTCAAAAACCTGATCGTCACGCCAGCGGCGAGAAATAGCATGGATCACACCACAATAAGTGATCTAGTTGCATCTCTGCTGCCTCTTCTGAATACGAACGATCTCCACCTATTGGGCCCTGCTCTACTTGTAACTGCCTACTTGGTTGAGGACGATGCCAAGACTGTCGTGTCTCCGGGATTGAACAAGGCTCTCTGTGACCTTCTGATGACGCCTCTGGGAGGGGCCGTCCTCGATGCTTTGCTTGTACTAGTCAAGAATATTGCCGGCAAAGGTTCTGGCCAGCCCCTGATGAGTGGTCTCCTTCAAGAAGTCAGCATTAATGGAGATCCAGCCGTCGTTGGCAAGGTCATTGGCACACTTCTCGTATATGGAGGCCCTTCTGTTGGTGTCACTATCGATATGTTTATCCAAGAACTTGATGGAAGCTCTGACGATACTCGAAAGAGCCTGGCGTTATCTGTCTTGGGCGAGGCAACTCTTCGCATGGGGCCAAATTCGCCGTTGAAGCCCGAAACTTTCATGTCTCATTTCACCTCTGAATACACAAAACTTCCGCTTGCTGCAGCGGTTGCCTTAGGACGTGCTGGAGCCGGAAATACCGCGTTGTATTTGCCCGCCATCCTAAACAAAATGAATGAAGGCGGTAATACACAGTACCTCTTGCTCCATTCTATCAAGGAGATTTTGCTAGAGGCCGGGAGCAATTCCATGGATATTGGCTCTCAGTCAAAGGCCATTTGGGATAGATTAACACTCGCCTCCCAAGTGGAGGATAACAAAGCAGTTGGCGCCGAGTGCATTGGGAGGTTGGCCATTCTCGACCCCAAGTTATACATGCCAAAGCTGCAAGTAAGTACAAGTCACCGTCTCCCAGGTCCCGCACTAACTATCAGCAGGCTTACCTTCAAGACCCTTCTCCATCCATCCGCGCCATGGGTATCCAGGCCATTCGTTACACCTTACCAGATAGCGATGAAGCTTTCGATGCCATCTTGAAGCACTCGCTTATTGACATGCTTACAACCATGCTCAACGACACTGAACTCGAAAATAGAAGGCTAGCTTTGACAACCCTCAATTCTGCTGCGCACAACAAGTCGGATATACTTCTTCCGCACCTGGGACAATTGATGCCGCTAGTCATAAAGGCATCCGTCATTCAGCCAGAGCTGATTCGCGAGGTCATGATGGGCCCGTTCAAGCACAAGGTGGACGACGGCCTTGAAGTCCGAAAAAGCGCATATGAGACTCTCTACGCGCTTATGGAGACTTCCTTCTCACGCATTAATATCCTGGACTTTTATGACAGGGTCATCACCGGGTTAAACGACGAGCATGACATCCGTTCCTTGTGCAATCTGATGCTTACGAAGCTGGTTGTATTAGACTCGGAGGAGACGGCAAGGAGACTCGATTCCATTGCAGAATGCTTCCGAACAATCCTTTCCACCAAGTTGAAAGACAATGCTGTGAAGCAGGAGATAGAGAAGCAAGACGAGGCACGCAAGGGGGTTCTACGCGTTAGTCTCCTACTACACAATGCCATTCCAGCGGCATCCTCAAACATGGGTATGGCAACTGGCCAGCACCAGACGTGGCGAACGTTTTGGGAGTGGGTGGAGAAAGATTACGAGCCTCAGCTTCGTCACATTCGTGATGAGGGGCGTGACGCTGGCCCTACTTATTAGTTTCTGCAGCCTATCTGCTATGAATTTGATGAGACATGAACTCAACGAAAGATACCACAATAAAAGATTGGTATAGACATCCGATGCTGTTTGTTGATTGCTGTAGTGTGAGTTTGCGACAGTATCTTATGAGGGCGGTGCTTACACAAATGAATGGGCGTAATGCATTAATCATTTATACTTATGATGGCAAAGTTTATTTAGGTCACTACAAGATTTATTTGATGCTTCAGGGATAATTACGTTTCATTGGTGCTCATTTATATACGCAATGGCCATCCACCTCTTATTTTTTGTTGCATAATCCTAGTCTTCGGGAACAACCTCAAAGGCATCCATAACACGGAGCAATCCACGAAAGAAGCGTGGAGTGAGCAAAGGCCAAGCATGGATGCCAAGCGCTATATGGCCCAGAATTGTTTGCCTGCTGAACATAATTCAGAGAAGAACGATAGGGTGGCCATAAATGCAGAACCTGGAAGAGTGCAGTCTCAGGCGCCTAGAATGAACGAACAGCACAGTGTCAATCCTCGTGATAACCCAGAGCATTCTTCAGACGGCTCGTTCTCGACCAAGGATGCAAACGGCACAGCAAGGTATGGTCGATCGGATGGCAGCAGCATGTCGCAGATGAGGCCTCTCGCTCACTTAATCCAATCGTCGTTCTGCCATGCTTCGACCCGGGCCTTTTCTTCCACCAGTCTCTGCTCATGCTCTCTAGCTCTCGCCGCTCTATACGCCGGATTTTTGACGGCATTGGCGATAACCTCATCTTTCACATCGTGGGCAGTATCCAGCTGAAGCTGGGGAACAACCTGCGCCGAGTAATATTTATGGGTGTTATCCTTGTGCGTCCCAGCCATGCCGACCATACCCGCAGAAACCTGGTCCATAATCTGACGGTAACGGGGGTCACTTCGGGCATTACATCTGTTGGTTTGGGATTCCATGTGCTGCGTTATTGCTGCCGCGCTATGGAATTGGTTGAAGCAAATGGGGCAAGAATAAAGCTCGGTGAGGTGGGCGTTGGATTTTAGGTGCATGTAGAGACCTTCACTGGAGTTGAGGAGCTTCCTGGATACAGTTAGTTATTATGATCCAATGAATGGTAACTTGGCAACTTACGAGCAACCAGCGAAAGCACACCTATACTTTTTGCTATACGGGTTCCTGTACTTTTCCAGATTGAAGCCAGGTTTGTCCGGGTCCTGGTCGTGGTAATATTTAGGGGCCGTTTCCTCAGGGGTGGTCTCGCTAGCTTGAGCTGTCAATTGTGGCTCTCCCAGCTTGAGTTTTCGAAGAGGCTGCAGGACGCTCGACTCAGGCCCATAATATGTAAGCACCGGAGACTGAAGGTCAGATCCCTCGTTTGGTGAGCTAGAGCGATTGGGAGCATGGTCAGAAGAATTGGGAGGATGTGCTGGTGCTTCTTTTACCCATGGCATATTCTCGTTTTGCACACTGTTGCTCCCAGCGCCTCCGGCTGCAATGTTGAAAGGTTTAAGACCAGTGAGGCTGGACCAAGTACGCTTCGGAACAATTTTATTCGGTGACATCTCGATCAAGTCAATTCCGGCCTTCTCTTTCGTGGGGGAGTTCATATCCGTAGCTGTCTTGGCCAGAGTTTGACAGAAGGCTTTGCCGTCCCCAGGCTTTCGAATCTGCAAAACTGGAAATGATTTATCCAGCTCCTTGTATTCCGCTTCTTCGACGTCGGTCAACAAGTCATTTTCTGCTGTTTGGTTTTTATGGGCAGTGTGGGTATCGTCAACTTCAGATCGGACCCAGCTTGCAGGGGCAGTGAGTGCATAGTCAACTTTAGATTGAGTCCAGCTTGCACGTGCTGTACCTTTGAGGACTTCCAGTAGATCTCTACTTGGATGGGCGGCAGAGGCTTCGACAAATGCTTCAGTAGCCGTGTCAGTAGTTTGCTTTTTGGCTGCCAACTTTTTATAGAAATCATCGTTCGCATCTCGGACCTTCTCAAACACCGGCTTCCGGAATACAGGGCAACCATCTACCTCAACGTGCTGCACAAGGCTGCCACAACGCGTGAATTCTTTGTGGCATCCACTGCAGACCAGGCTCTGGTCATGTTGGTGTGCCTAGATCTGTCAGTATGGAACTAGTAAAGGTGGGTGGAGTGCAAACCAGGCGCTGGTGTGCTTGTTTGCCCTCCTCAGAATGGAACTCTTGCCCACAGGTAGAACAAGCATGCGGGTGCTTCCCGCTTATGATGAGGTGACGGATGTAGCCACCCCAATCGGAAAACAGTAGGCCGCATGGGGCGCAGACTTCAGGTTGATCTGCGGAGCTCTCCATCATCGATGTGGTGAAGATGGGAAGTGCAGCTCTCGAGATCAGCTCTTTGAGGTCGACGTATCTCGCTCTCGATCGTGCCAAAGGTGATGTGAAGACCCAGAGAAGTAAAGCAGGAATGTCAAATTGTTCAGAACGTAAACTGAAGATACAAACTGTGTTGTAGTTAAGCGCGAGAACGCACTTAATAACTGGTGCTTTCGCCTGTCGTCTGCCACAAATTCACCTGGACCCTTGTCGTTGCCCATACAGTATTTATTCATTCACCGGGGTCTCTCATAGATCACGTAGCACAAAGAAATTGTTGTAGGTCTGGATAGTCAGCATCAGGTTTTACTTTCTCGCTTGAGGTCCGCTACAGGCAGACGCTGGTCGATATCCGTTGTCAACTGGGGAGCTGTGAGTGTTACACCTTGATTCAGTTGCTGTTCATCAACTGCAGCACTAAGATGTCAGGGCAGTTTATGATTAATTGTGTTGTTTGAACGAAGTTTAGAGTATTGACAGCCGTGTAAACAAATATATAGAAGCTGAGTATTGAGAATATCAGCTAGGTAAGCAGTGGCATTCCACATTGTCAAACAGAAGAGCCCTTCAACATAATAGAATGGGGGAAAATGTGGGATATGTGTGTGAAATATGTGTGAACTAAAACCAGTATATTTATGTACTATATGAAGATCAACACAGGCTTTCAAGGTTGAAAAGTCATCAGAAAGAAGCTCAAGTTGGAACCACTTAGTCTTGCGGCCTGATGTGCAAAAGCTTAGTCTACTTCATCGCCCTGGAAATAGGCCCTAGTACCAATCGCTGAAGATAGACATAAATTTGTTATCCGTATTTGTGGTTGGAAGGCACACAACTCTCAGGTCAAAGAGCAAACGGTCTTATATCGTTGTGTATCATCGTCAATAATAGAACATGGTAGCCTCGCGGCAAACTGAAGCTCGCGGCTCGGGAATAATGATACACCGAGATCAGTCAGGGTAAGGCTGCGCCTCCTGACGCTTACATGGCGGCTGCCGCGTCAACTCCCCTTCTCATGTCCACGAGCACGCACGTCGTGCCCCAATCAACAAGACCCCGATACATATATCCTCATTATGCTGTGCGGTGGTGTCATTGGTAACAAGATGTGATGGACGAATTCTCGGAACCACCCTACAGTCCACGATCTTTCCCAAACATGGCAGGCGCTCGCAAACTGATTCGGAAGTGCGAGCGGTACTGCTGCATGACCTTCACTTACTTTCCTCTTGCCTTTGTCTACAGCATTACGACCTGGGCAGTATGGGTTGAGGCATCGATAGGCTTTAATCCGTCCCAGAGCCCCTGGATAGGTTTGTCCTTTGGACCCTCAACTCCAAAGGTTTAATTGCTGACGCTCGGCAGGGTCGGGAACCTCATTTCTCGGTATCGCCCTCTACATCCTTCTCAACTGGTCATATACCACCGCTGTCTTTACTTCTCCGGGGTCGACTACCGACCTCAACAATGGCTATTCCTCGCTTCCCACTCAAGCAGCGCCTGCTGCCACCTCCTTCACAGTCAAATCGACTGGTGAGCTCCGCTTCTGTAAGAAGTGCCAGGCACGAAAGCCCGACCGCGCCCATCACTGCTCAACTTGCAACCGCTGCGTACTCAAGATGGACCACCATTGCCCCTGGCTGGCAACTTGCGTGGGGCTAAGGAACTATAAGGCTTTCCTGCTTTTCCTCTCCTACACGACAATATTCTGCTTCGTCTGCTTTGGAGTGAGCGCAACGTGGCTGTGGACCGAGATTCTGCGTGATGGGCAGTACGAGGAGACCTTGACCCCCATAAATTATATGATGCTTGCTGTTATTTCAGGGATGATCGGACTTGTTCTGGCATTTTTCACTGGCTGGCACATCATGCTAGCGAGTCGGGGGCAAACGACCATTGAGTGCCTTGAAAAGACCAGGTACCTGTCGCCCGTTCGGCGCGCAATGCAGCATCAACACATCGCACAACACCGCTCCCACGAGGCACCAAGCTACGGACAGCAGCTACGCGATATACACACCAATGCTCTACCAGGTGTGACTCGACCGGAGGAGGGCGCCACACCTCCAGTAGAAAACCGGTATAGGACATATGAGGACCTCGAGCGCCAGCGGGCTCGCGATAGATATCAAGAATACCTCGACGAGCAAGACGCAGATAAGCTCCCCAATGCCTTTGACCTTGGCTGGCGGCGCAACTTGCATGTTTTGTTCGGGCCAAAGAAACTGCTCTGGTTTGTACCAATCTGCAACAGCCTCGGTGATGGCTGGAGCTGGGAACCATCTCCGAAGTGGATTGCGATGCGAGAATATATCCGCAAAGAGCGTGACGAACAGTTGGAGCGGGAACGTAATGCTGGATGGGGAACGGCGAGTGGGGGTTGGGAGGGGGAACCGGAACCGGTGCAGATCACGCGGCACTACCTCAACGCGCCGTCGCCGACGATATCAACAGGGCAGCGCAGCCCTAGCAAAGCCGACAGAGTATTGGGCAGAGATCCAGGTAGCTTTCTGGAGGAGCCTAATGATGGGCATAATATGCGTATGGAGGACCTGAGTCGGGACAGAATTGGCAAGGACGACGACGATTACGATACGAGCAGCGACGAAATGGAGACTCCGCGGCCAGGGCTGGTGCAGCACTTTAGTGGTTTCGGCGCGCAGCGGACATTCGGGGGGATGAAGATGGGCCTTGGCCAAGCAAGGAAGCCACAGGGAGACGAGGAGGATGGAGATAGCGTGGACTGAAAATAGGGTTGGGTATCGGATTTGTATTTATACTGCATGCCAAAGGGTATTTATGATGTTTTATAAGCGCGATCACACTGAGCGTTTTCGAGGCTTCTGGAGTTTAATCGGTATTGTCTTTGGGGTAACGAGGTGGATTCCTGTATTTTGTACTTTGACGGGGGGCTGTCCTCTCAAGAAACCCACCAACATGAGCCAAGAGCTCAAATGCATCAAGTCCATCGTCAATTTTCTGTCACAGACTGAATTGGTGCAAAATCTTCAATCAATTCACAAATTCAAGAGTACTTTGAAATGTCTGAATTATCAAATTAATCCTTGGCAATATTTTTATTTGTTACAGACATTTCAAAGCATTAATTTGATCGTTGGATCTCTGGTAAAACACGAGTCAACAGTGTTACACAATCGAATCACAGACGTCACATTCACAGCCAAGGTTTGCGGTGGCAGCCGTTGGGGCACCTATATTCCACCTGCACTACAGTCTATATCTACGATGGCTCCATGCAGCCAAACCCATCGCTGTGCCAGGTCATTCTGCCCAATTCCGGGTCAAAATGCCCTAGCTCATCAGCTTATCCCACATCCTCCCTCCTACACCATTGTGTATAAGCGCCGCCTCCAGCGACTCGGCGTTCTATCCGCCTATCCCAGAGCGGAAACCATATTGCAATGCTCTGCATGCCTGTCTTTCCCGCCCACCCAAGTAGAAGAAAAAAAACTCCAACGCAATGCTATCACCGTGCCATGCTGAAAATGCACAAAGTTCGCCTGTCGCAGCTGTGTTGCTGCACTAGACGGGAAGACCATGACGTATCGTCAGGTCTGTAGTGTATTATAATCTTATTATGAAAGGTTGTATTCTATTCGATTTTTGTTATCATCGAAACCAATTTGGGTGACTCGCTTACGCGAGTTCAGCACAAAGAGAAAGAATCAGGCCAACGGATGGAAAGTCGGCTGAGGAAGTGAAGGATAGTGTTGGTAAACCGGATTAGCAACGTATTCCGGCACCACCCCTGAACGGTAGTCATTTCGCTTGCCCAAAGGCTGATAGTGCATCTGATCGATGCCAGGCTGGAAATGCTGGTAACTGGACTGGGGTGGTGGGTAGAGAAGTGTGTTCGGAAGTCGAACCGGCTTGTATGGCGAATTCCGTTGCTGGAGGAATATCGAAGGGGAGTTGAGATCGTGGACCGCGCTTGGAAAGATGCCAGAGATGGGCGACGAGTTCATCGAATGCACGCCGATCGACCGAGGGCTGTGTCTCCGTGACGGAGTGCCGTGATTTGAGCCTGGCAAGCTGTAGGCTTGCTGGGCCTGTGCTGGCATGGCCGAAGAAGGGACACTTATTTGAGGGGTAGGAGCCCAGCTTGGAGTGGCAGGGAAGACCTGTGACATGGCTCTCCCGTTCAACGGAGGCAAAGGGGGAAGTGTCTGGGCGAATGTAGGGTATCCTGTACCAGAGCTTGTCGAAATCGACAACTGCGGCACCGGCAGCCTTGGTGCCTGCTGCCGTGGGGCACCTGTCTGTGAATTCGGTACCATGACGGCGGGAATATGGGCAGCTGAAATGGTTGCAGGCCTCTTTGGTGGTGGCTCAACCCACAAGTCGTCGAAGGGTCGCTTCTTGGTGGCCTGTGGTAGTTGAGGAAGTGGCTGTGACGAGGTGTATTGAGAAGGCCATTGCTGGTTCAACTCAAACGGTGACGAGTTCGATAGATGTGAAGATGAAATTGGAGAATGCGACTGTACTCGTGTTGGCGAGGGCAGTTTGGACGATGGGAACGTATTGCTGACCGGCGACGGCAGTGGCAATGGAACCTTTGACGCCCGTTCGAAGTAGTCCCCAAACTTTCCCAGCTTGATTTGCCACTCCGCCCATTGTTCCTTAGAGGCCAGCAGGCTGTATCGCATGCTGCCGAGAAACTCGACCTCCATGACATGAATTTCCACCACCGAGATCCCTGATACCTCAGCCCACGTCTTATTCGTATAGGTGTTGTCGTCGAGGACTGATAGACTGTTAGTTTGATCTACTTCTGGCGACCTGCGTGTACTTACATTTATTCCCCAGCATCAACGCCACAGTCAAGAGCCTATATTCGCTGCCTGCCTTGCCTTTCACGGTCGGGTTGAGCGTCTTCAGTCGATATATAAACATGAGCGCCAGAAGGATAACATTCGGTGTGACCTGTGTAGTTGATAATATCGTGAGGACCCATTTCCGAAACGTGGCTGTGGGAATGGCATCAGGTGCCATCCTTTCGACTGGAGACGAGCTGGGCGTCCAGTTCTCGGCCTTTCGAAGAGTCTCCGTGGTCTCGAACCAAAAGAGGCATGTTAACTGTGCGGCCAGTTCTCCGATGCTGCCCCCGTTCACTGGTGGAGTTACCTGCGCGCTCGAGTGGATGGATTCCTTTCGAGGGACAATCTCTTGTACCCTCTCTTCGACCCCGTTTGTGGCTCCATTATGTGACCGGTCATCATATAGTTGAGAAGTCGAGCTGACCGTGCTTCCCAGCCTGAGAGTTTCCGCCGCCCGAGATGCGAAGTTGTATGGGTAGGCCAGTGCGGACGCTGATGTCTGATATGATGCT
Organism: Pseudogymnoascus sp. BL549; assembly: GCA_001630585.1. NCBI lineage: Eukaryota > Fungi > Ascomycota > Leotiomycetes > Thelebolales > Thelebolaceae > Pseudogymnoascus > Pseudogymnoascus sp. BL549. Next base: position 125,215 of record LNAR01000442.1, on the reverse strand, counting down.
ATTGAAGGAAAGGTAACGCCCTGTCGAACCCCGTTGGTAGTGCTCTGTTGCGGCTGGTGTACACTCATGTCGTCGGCAGGCGGGGTGGGCAGCCTGCCGCGTGTCGAGATGGCTGGAATGTTTGATGCGTACTGTAGCCAGCGTTCACGGTCTGCAACAGACGGTCCCAAGCCAGTTGATCGGGAGGTTGACTCGGGGGTTGCGTACCGGTGGATTGGGGCGTTCGAGGGAGGGAGCAGAGATCGTGGCCAGCCAGTCTGAGTGTATATCGAGGGGTTGTGTGAATTGTGGAGATTTCGTGACGGCGGAAGGAAATCGAGGCCAGTCGAGGATGCTGAAGCTTGATGCATGGAGGCTGTTTGGTTGTCTGGCGAAGCGTTATCTAGAGGGAGAGCCGGCAAGAGCTTCACTCAGTTGAAGAATAGATTGCAGGTAGCCAGCCCCATATGATTCAACGGCATGAAATCTGAAAGAGAAGGCCCATCTGATGCAGACCTAAGCTCGTGAGGAGGACATATGCTGGAGAGAGACGTGTTGGTATGAGAGGAGTCGAGGGGGGCAGGTGATGTGAGATGTCCTGGTCGTTTGATGGGCGTGTGGAATTGGTCGAAGTAAATAGGCTATTCGAGAAGGACAGACGATAATATAAGGAAACCAGATTTATTATTGTAGGTGGAGAATGAAGTTGAGGTGGGGGGAAGCTGGAGTTGTTGGTTGGGGGGGCGGTTTGTCTGTTTGGGAGGCAGAGTGGGCAGTGAACATATAAGTTGAGGTCGGTCCAAACAGTTCGGTTATCTATGGGCCTTGATGAGAAAAGTACATACAAGCCGCCTCAGTAACCCCCATACGACCATACAACCATACAACCATACACCCATACACCGAAAACCCCGTAACTTAAGTAGCTCCTTTTAGTAGCCAACAACCTACAGAATAGTATAGTACAATACAAGCCAACGGGCGCCTTGCGCCTTGAGGAACTGTGGTAACCCAGAGGCAAGTGGCTATACTAAGTACAAGGGTACAAACAATTTAAATGTAAGAGTTAGACTCCCAAGGGGTGGTGGCTGCTGATCTGAGAGGCGTGGGATTTACATCCATAAAAGGAACATTGGAGCTATGTACGTTATGAATGCTATGTATGCCATGTATGCAATGTATGCGTCAAGAAAAGCAGAAGGGAAAGGGCATAAAGACGGCCGGGTTTGGGCTGGATGCGGAAGTGAAGTGATAATAATGGATGGGATAACGCCAGCACCGTGGCGCGGTAACAGTAAGCCAGAATGTTCTCGGAGTTCACGTCAAAAATATGACAATTATACTATATAAATTGCTATAAATACCATAAAGGAAATGCAAACGCTGTAGTACTGGTAGTTAGCAATGGATCACTCAGAAGGAACATGGCCGCGCCTTCTCGACTTCTCAGTATCCCACCCCTCTCCTCCTTCTCTCCCTCCCTCCCCTACACCCTGGTAACAAAGGACAAGCTGCGCTTGGTTCAGAAGTGCTAACGTCTGCACGCTCTCCACAAATATCGGTTTGGATACTCGTTTGAAATGTATAGGTACTGACGGGATGGAGACACAGACTGGCATGGGGTGGTGCCTGCTCTAAACTGGTACTGTACCACTACTGGGTGGAAGGGTACCGGAGCATCTCCATAGCAGATACATCCTTTGCAGCCTTTGCAGAGTTGGCGGTAATACTGTGATGCACCGCGGCCGGCCGGTGGAGTCGACTGGAGGGGTCACCGAACAAGCTCCAAAGAAAGTCTCTCTGCATCTCGTTGGTCCATTTCGCCTCTGGTCGGTGTCTGATCACTTCACTGGTGGTGTGAGTGTCTGAACAAGGGCTAGCCTGGTAGTGGTGGTGGTGGGGGAAGTTGGTTGGTCCTTGGTCCGAAAGTAGAGTCAAACCACCCACCAGAGACAGCCAATTGCTCTCTCTTCTCGGTCACGAATGGGGGGCTAATTGTTCTCTTTTTCTGTCATTAATTCCCAGGGTTCCATCGCTTCTCAGAATTCCCCCTTCACAAGTGTACGGAGTGCCTTCGTGATCTCCTTTTTGCGACCATTCTTGCGAGAGCCTGACCTCCTAGCGCCGTCTTGGATGGTATGGGGCCATACTCGTAGTCGTCCGCACTCTCCGTACTCGCCCTGCTTTCGAGCATGGGGGTATCGTATCGGCCATGGCAAGGTGGAAAGTGGAGGCTGATCTCTGCGCTTTCAAGACCAGGAGCACGGAGTCGTCAATAAAAAACCCCGCGTGCAATGGGAAACCCCTGCATTCTCCTCCTCCCAGACCATACGGAGCCATGCATAGCTGTATGGCTCCATGCTTTTAGCCCATACAGCACCATTACGCGACTCCATCGGTTTCTCCTCACTCTCTGGCTGATGTCACTGGCCGCGCCAGGTCACCATCAGGCTCCGGCCGATATACTTAGACCATGACCTCCTGGACCCTTCCCTGCCACGGAGAACTGCACTTTTGCTCTGTACTTACTGTACTATGTACGTACGGAACACAGGTTGAGTGCCCCATCTTTGTGTGGCGGGCGAGACGCATCCTTTCTCGTCACAATCGGGCTGGTGGGTGGCTAGCCTTGACTGCGGCTGGAAGGCTGCGTACGTACATGAGATGATCATACTCATTGAATCCATTCCAAGCCAAGCCATCCGACTCTACCTGACTCTGGCACGGCGGATCGTGTGAAGTGGCAAGGCAAGGTAAGGCAAGGCAGCAGGCATGTGAGTGAGATCATATGCAATGACTTCCCGGCCAGACTTTTTGGGTGTCTGCGACACCATGACATATCAAGGCCCCAAGTGAACTGCGGTGAGCCAACAAGGCTTCTTCCTTGAAACGGGCGCGGGATGGACAATAATGAGCTCGATGGGTCACTTTTGGCGTTGAGTCCCTCACCTGCCTGTGCGAAGCACGGCTCCTGGTCTGTCCGAAGGGGGGAGGCTTACTCGCGCCCCTGCAGGCTCAGGCTTGTGATTGAAAGGGGGGGATTACTCTACAAAGTGCTTCAATCATCCTGATCATCCCAGAGACATGGAAGAACCGGAAAGTGATGGTCTCTAGTTCACGGAAGGCGCGGTTTCCTTTTGCCCCCCCTCTAAGATCAGTAGTGGTACATGCCAGTGGCGGAGAGGGGAGGTAGTACACCAACCAGTACACGCGGCGGCTCGGACGACAGTACGAGTACGGTTTACTTTTTTGTGGTGTTTTTCGTACCGCTCAGTATGGTACAGCACTATTTGTCCCTAGTGCCTCTCAAGGTTTCCCTTCAGTCAGCGCTCTATGGATACTCAGTAGTTTTTTTCTGGGGTGGGGCGGGATGGACTTGCCGCACTTACTTCGTACCAAGCACAGCGCGACAGCGGTTGTGGACAAATTGCAAACGCGCACAACAACAAAAAAAAAGTTCAAGACGGGGACGCGGAACACGGAATGACCACCTGTACGTATACCGCACTTGGGTGTGCTCCATGTTGCTCCAATAATATACTCCACAGGGAAGGTGAAGGAAGGATGAACGAGGTTCCGCAAAAAGCTGGCCCGCAACCCAGGGTACACTGGTCTGAATCAGCAACCTCCGAAATGTTTGATCCTGCCGGACGCCGCTGAGCGCTGTGGTAGCATTTCTTCGTCGTAGTCAAAGTAGTGTGGTCGCCTAGCGCAATAATCGTCGAAACAGTGGTTCCATTGTCCTGTAAAGCAGTAAATTAGCGTGGCTGTGTTGGTTTGGTGGCCTTGGCCGGCCCCCCCCAGCCATCCCACACACTCTTGAAAATGTAAATGCGTAATCCTCAGATACACATTCTCACTGGACGCCTCCAATGGCGATGGGGCCGAGGATCAAGCCTGGAAAGGAAGAGGCCTAGAGACCGGGAGGAAGGTGAACCGCGCACATAATGTCCATGCAAGGCAAAGAAGGCATCTTACAGTTGTCACCAGGCAATCAGCTCTCTTGGAATCGGAGGGCTTCAAGGGTGTCTCGGGTTGGTGACGGCCTGCTGCCGGAACATTGCACATGAACCCAGTCTGTGAACAAGTCACGATTCACCAGAACCATTTATTGATGCGCGTCTCGTTTGCTTCCGGCGAAACCCAACTCCCCAGCGAGATCATCTTGCTACCTCCACGTATGAACAGACAGGGGGCAAGTTGAAGACTAGTTGAAGACTGTCACTTCGGCCATTTTCAAGACGAGTGAGAATATACCACTTTCATGCGATTGTCGATGGACACTCGCGAAACGATACCCATAACCAATCAGAAACAGCTCGAACCGGATCTCCACGAATTACCAATGCTGCGATGGTGGTACGGGGCAGACAGGAGCTTCGATACCGCCACGTACAAAAGCGAGACATGCACGGAGTGGATGTACGCTATTGACCGTGTCCATACGGCAAATGAAGAGGCTGTCGCTCCAGTTGTAATGCGAATGCGGTAAAAAGTGAGCATTCTAGACACAAACCATATAGCGTGGCGTCAAGAAGTAAGAGACCGATTCGCCCTACTGCGCTTTCGTGCCCGCTTCCTGTTGGCGCTGGGATGGACACCAACGTAACATCTGGGGACAAGCAAATTCTGTGCCACCAGTGTGTCCCCGAAAGCCGAAAATGCTCTCTCATGTCTTTGTAATGTGCTGTACCAAGGATTTTGAGGGTAGGGTCACTCACTCCACATTCCACAGCCGCATGCACCATGGCCAGGTATAGATCCATCGAATAATCTGATGGCGTCGTATTCAGTCCCCAATCCAGTAGTTATTCTATTGGTTGAACATTGCAAGGCTGGGTGTTTGCTTATTGGGCACGACCCTGTCCTGTTGCACGGCGGTACTTTGTCGACTCGCCTCGCTGCGTCTCCGATATTGGAGATATACGACGGCATTTGATATGGGCTGCCAAAGGCTTGAGACTCCAGTTCATCACATAGTACTTTACATGCCGCAGAGAAATGAACCGTTGATGGTGTGATCTGCACTGGAGAAAATGCGGATGAGAGATAGCTGGAGTTTGCGCGCAAGACCTGATTTAATTTGCTGGAGATGGAAGATCCAAAAGATCCTCTCAATCAGCTAATCTCAGGCCAATATCAAGACACGGCCCACGAAAGCCGGCTGACCATGCTTGCTGTGATAAAAATGGATCGTCACTAGTCCAAGAACTTTGGAGCAAAGCAGGCCCGAGTGATGACCCTTGGCTTAGTAGCTGGTCGGCCGGTCGGTCGGTCAGTCGTCTCACCATTTTACTGTGGTGACAAGACAGGAGCACTAAAGATTTTAGCTGGTCTCAACCAACGCCAGGCGCGGAGCCGTCGATATCTGCATGTCACGTACGGTTGTAATATTGTGGTGTCTTGATGCTTGTCGTGCGCTGCAATATTCATGGTGGTCCAGTGTAATCGTCCAATGGGACACTTGCCATATTCGACAGTCTGTTGCTGCAGTTCATAGACGCAACAAGTTTGCGGACTAAAGTGCAAATCCAGGCAGGAGCCAGGAAGGTAAGAATCCAGGCGTTTCTCACGGGTCACTCCATCGGCATAAGCCAAACCAAGGAAACGGACCTCCCCGATTTGAGGCCACAATCGATTTCGGGTTGTCTGCCTGAAAGCGTTCTGACGACGGTGAAGCCTCCGGCCATATCACACATGTTACCTTGTGCACAGTTGTCTTGATGCATGCTGCAACTGCTCATCCCCGTCCGGTTGAATGCAGATGTGACCGTTTTACTGTGATAAAGCCCAATCCGACTAAACGATATCCGCAGTCTTGCGTCTTTAGTCTTTGCCTGCCAGGGTCTTGCCTCTGAGTACGGAAAATTGATATGTGTGTAGGCTCGGAGGATACTCCAGGACCTTGAAATCACCCCCGCCCGATAGACATTGCCTTGGTGACAATATCAATATGTAAATCTGTCGTGTGCTGCTTGTTATCGGCAGTTCAGACCGCCTTTCTGTCATGGTTGCCTAGCCTGGAGCAGTTTGCATCATCTTTGGTATCATCGTCGTTGATGCTAGTGGATTGGATTAAATGGTGTCACAAATTCACAGTTCGACAATATTTGCTACCAGATTTGATGTCTTCAGTTTTGCAGTCTTGCATGGCCACCCCAGAAACTCAAGCTAGAGACCGACTTATAATAATTTAATTCTATAGAAGAGGGAAGGGGATATCAGCATTGAGTATCGAGTACAGATGAGCGATTACGAGGCTGTGAAATGATAAAAGAAGTTGGAGAAATTTGGCGGGGTAGTTTGTGAGTACGGTAGCCAGGTTAACACACTAGTGTTTGTCACGTGGTATATAGACAGGCACAAATGTCTAGTCATGTGATATTTCAGGGGACCTGGGCTCCGTTTCGCTGCCAACGGGGCCTGCCAAGCTCAGCTATACGAGCCAAATAACTCCATCCATACCGAATTTGTCCATACACAACGGAACTATTATACGTCCCAACAGCACCACGCTCGTTCATCTGCATCCATCTGCTCATACCACACCAGTCTCATGGAGTAGAGCATTTGCTAGACGTCTCTCTACACGCACGAACCTACGAACCCCCTAGAGAAATCGCCCATCAAAGACATCGTGGACCCTTTTCGCCGCGCCGCAACCCCTCGCTCCAGGCGCAGCATCATCTCTTCCTCGATATCTATCACCACCTGTATCTACTTGCACTATGGGGTTCGGAGACTTTGACACGATCTGCCGCAATGCGCCCATACCACTGTGCGCCCTCGTGGGCAGCATCAGCAACATTGACCTGGGTGTTGGGATAGAGCCCGACTGTTATGCTCGAAATGTCGAACTCGCGAACACCATCATCTTCCAGCCCGCCACGTCCTTTGCCCACATTGCCGCCCTCATCATGGCCGTTATAATGGTCCTCCACGTCCGCTCCAAGTTTACCGCAGTTGGTACGTTTTGTTTGCCCTTCTCCAAACTGTTTTGCGTGTCAGCCGCGCTCATGTTCTATAAATAGGTCGCAAGGAAATCACGACGTTCTTTTACATCTACATGCTCCTGACATTCATATCGCTATGTATCGACTCCGGTGTCGTTCCGCCAGGATCCGATCCATACTCCTACTTCGTAGCTGTGCAGGCCGGCCTCGCGTCAGCGTTGTGTGTGTGCCTGCTCATCAACGGTTTCGTCGGATTCCAGCTCTATGAGGACGGCACTACGCTCTCCGTTTGGCTCCTGCGCAGCATCTCTTTTGCCTTCTTCGTCATTACGTTCCTCGTCTCGCTAGCGACGTTCAAGAGTTGGGCCGGCCTCGGCCCAACCAAGACCATCGGCCTCTTCGTGGTGCTGTACCTTATCTCGGCCATCTGCCTTGCCATATACATCGTCATGCAGTTCATCCTCGTACTGAACACCCTGCAAGACCGCTGGCCGCTCGGAGATCTCTCCTTCGGAGCTGGTTTCCTCATCATCGGCCAGGTCATTCTGTATGCCGTCTCCAACACCATCTGCCGCAAAGTTCAGCACTACCTCGATGGTGTCTTCTTCACAACCATTTGCAATCTCCTTGCCGTTATGATGGTCTACAAGGTAGTTCTATCCCCTCTTTCTTGCGATATTTCCCAATCTAACGTAACTCAGTACTGGGACTCCATCACGCGCGAGGACCTCGAGTTCTCTGTCGGCACAAAAGCCAACAATTGGGAGGTCAAGGGCCTCCTCCCTGATGAGGACCCCCGCCGCACAACCATCTACCAGGACGGCGATTACGCGAGCAGCTTTGCCGGTGCGCCTCCACGGAACTCGAGTTACGGCGGTTTCACATATTAGGCGCGTTGTCTATCCATTTCGCTTTTTACATCGTTCTTTCGGGTTAGCGAGCATGCTGCGCCTGGAACCTACACGTTTTCAAGAATAGCGCGCGCCAGCGTCGTCGGATCTTTGATTCTCGCCTTTTTCCTTTCTCATACTTGCATAGCGCGGCTCAACGGCGTTTTCGGACTTTCTTTACTGTAAATCGGCCAGTAAACTTGGCTACCTTTTAATCATCAAACGCCAATAATAATCGGCACATCGGGAGCTCATGATATTTCGTCTGGCTGCTTTTCCTCTTTCTTGGTAACGACATTTGTAATTCGACGTGCGTATATCACGTTTGTTTCGCTAGGGTGGGCGGTGCATTTTTGGGACCCCTTTGGGTTGTTGGGGACTTTGGATTGGGATATTGTGTATAGGGCATTCACAGCCATGGGTGCGTGGACGACGGTGACGTGGGTGATGGAAAATACAAAGTAGTGATAGGTAGTATAGGATAGCAAAGAATTCATGATAGTTCAAATCTACGATAGGCCAGCTGGTGGCGTCTCGCCCATGCTCATCAGATACATTGATCATAATATTCTCAGTATGAAAGATGATGGTAAAAACGAGGACGAACGCCTTATGCATTTCACTCCGCACAATCCGTTTCCTATATGCTACACATCCCCGCCTATCCATTTCCGGAGCCGCCTGTAAACATAGGGGAAAAAAGTATCTACGCCGTGCCTTTGCCGCCTCTTCGGTCCAATCTGTTTGGTACTCGTACAAGCGCCTTAATTATATCCTCTTCACAATCCCTTCCTTAGTGAGCACTCACTCTTTTGCCCCCAAAACGCTTACCCCCTCTCCTCCAACAACCAGTACCCTCTTTCCCTTCGCGCCCCATCCCACAGCACTTCCCCTCACAGCGCTCCTCAGTCCCTCCTCCCACTTCTTCTCCTTCTTCAACCACGCTTGCACGACAACGCCCTCCTTGCCCACAAATCCCAAGAACTGTCCCGAGTAATCCCACTGTACGCCACTGATACCACTTCCCTCAAACTCCTTGACAACAGCCTCGGCGCCCTCCTTACGAAGGTCAAAGACGGTGACGCCAGATGCGGTGGCGGCGGCGACCCAGATGCCGTTCTGGTTGAAAGAGATGGCGGAGATGGGAGCGGGGGAAGGAAGGGGGAACGAGGCGGCAAAGGTGAGAGTGGTGGTGTGGTACATGCTGAGGGTGCCTTGGTGGGCGACGGCGAGGAGGTGACCGTCTGGGTGGAAGGCGCATGCTGTGAGTTCTATTGGGTGTTAGTATGCTTTCCAGTAAGGGGGTGAGTAAAGAATAAGACTCACCATTCTCAGTATACACCTGCGCAACCGCCTTCATGCTCTCGAGATCATACACAACGAAACTCTTATCCTTGCCAACCGAGGCCACAACATCACCCGTTGGGTGCACAGCAACGCCATTGATAGGTCCCGCATGCGCCGCAATGGCCCCAGCCTCCTTTGCGCCCTCAAACACCTTCACTACGCCTCCGTTTCCAGCCTTGGCAACCAGCACGGCCTTCTCGCCAGCCCATGCACCAGCCGTGACTGACTCTCCCTTTGCCAGCGTCGCTGATACAGCTCCGGTCTCAACATCCACCACGGCCGCTCCATCGCTGCCTCCGACGAGCGCCTGTGCTCCCGCGACATCCACGTCCACGAAAGTCGCATCGCCAGCTTCAGCCTTTGCTACGACTTCATATGCCGCGACATCTGCGCGGGTAGCCCACCCGGCTGGGACAGCGCGCTTCCTGCGTCCCTTGGACAGACGACCCTGTGCCTCCTCGACACGCTCGACGACTTCGGACGGGAGTCCCGCGCTATCGACTTGCATCGCCTCGCCAGCTCCGGAAGGCGCAATTCCGACATTCGAGAGGGCCTCGCGAGCCTCATCGCGCTCGCGGGTGAGACGTGCGACGACGCGGACGGCGGCGTCGTGGTGGTAGAGCGCTGTCGCCAGTTCCTGGCGGGTTTGCGCGAGTTGCTGGCGGAGGGTGAAGGAGTCGAGGGCGAGGGCGTCCCATTCGGATTGGAAGGTTGAGAGGAGGGCCGGGATGGAGGTGTGTGTCGGGGGGCGAGGGGGGGCGATGCGGGAGGTCTTGATGGGGATGAGGTCGTCTACGGTGAGCGGCTCGGAGGTGATGGGGTCGGTGCCCTGGGTGGAGATGTGGGATTCAATGAGAGCGCGGGAGAAGACATTGCCTGGGAGAGTATTAGACGGTTGAGCTTGGGGAGAAGGTGCAAGGTGGTAGAATCATACCTGACTTCGTCGAGACCACAGGGTCCTGCGGCGCTTCGCCGGAAACTAGACAGATGCGTTAGACGCGTCTCATCATTTCATCGCCAATTGGAATTCGACTTACTTGCGCACAACATATTTGGTCTCGTAGTAGATCAGTGCCTATTGTTGGGGTTGTGGTGGAGTTGCGAGTGTGCTTCGTGCTTCGTCACCCTAGCCCAGCCAGCTTCAGGCCATAAACAATCTTTTGACGTCGCAGTCGCGGATTTCGGCGCTAGTGCGAATTCAGCTTAGGCGAGTTCCGAGGCGTGCATTGAGTGAAGTGGGGGGCTTTTTATCATATAAACCTCCCCGCATGCGCTGTAGATAGGTATTTATATATTTATTTATTTCATTTATCCTGAGTCCAATCCGATCTGGCTCTCTCTATCATTCATCCAACCGACATCACCCACCCATACAATTCTCACCACACCAACAACAATGTCCCCCCTTCCCCCCGCAGCCACCCTCTCTTCCCTCCCCACCAGCGACCAAACTCACATCCTCGACCTGCTCTTCGAACCTTCCCCACCTCTGCATACGCTCTCTCTTCCCCTATTCACTCGCCCCGTACCCTCTTACCCGGCCCTAATTGAAGCCATCCGCACGCAACTCAATCTGCTCTCCACGTCCGCAACTCCACAAGACGGAGCGCAGCTAGACGCCATACTGGGTGCGCATCCCCGCCTCGGCGCTAAGAAAGTTGATAGCGCGCAGTCGGCTGCTGAGCAGGCGCAACTGAGTGGTGGTGAGGAGGAGGCGCGGAAATTGGCGGCGCTGAATGAGGAGTATGAGGCCAAGTTCCCGGGGTTGCGGTATGTGGTGTTTGTCAATGGGCGGGGGAGGGGAGAGATTATGAAGAACATGCGGGAGAGGATTGATAGGGGTGATGGGGCGGCAGAGAGGGATGAGGGAATTAAGGTGTGTATCCAATCCGGTCCTTGTGGATGGCGCCTGATGCGTCGTGGTTGGTAGAGTGATCATGTGCTGACAACGGTAGGCAATGTGCGATATCGCACTCGACCGGGCAGAGAAGTTATTGAAACAGTAGGGGAAGTGAGGAAACAAATAAATCAGCCAAGGCCAAGTCCAGAGGCATACAAAATGCAGGGTATCAAAACAGAAATGTCATTTTTATCCGCCCAGTTCATCCATGCAATGGAGACCCAACTCCCATTTTTTACTCATGTCCACGTCCACGTCCATGCAATGACCGTTATGCCGCCTGATCACATTTCGCCAATCCATGAAGATGCCCATTAGACTACGCCAGTACATATGTCCCTGTCCCATGAGCTGCTTCTGCTATATAGACATCAATCCCCACCCCAACATTCTCATTCAGCTGCTCCACCTTCCCATTCGTAGACGACAATGGAGGAAGCTGCGGTAACGGTGGAGGTTCTTCTGCCAACGACAAAGGTGGAATACCATCCAGCTCGTCAAGGTAATCATAGTCCTCCCCCTCAGGACGTGGGGACCGCCTCACGCTGAAATCGCTGTAGTATCCACCGCCGCACCCACTCATACCTCCATCGATGTCCTCTTCCTCCATATCCATTCCCAGGCCCTCTTCCTCCTCTAGATCAAGCGCATCGTAGTTCGACAACCCAAGGGGCGAGGGCGGAAGCGGGGATGGAACCTCGTGCGTTCTCGCCATCGGTGCCACGACGTCGCGCAGCGCGAGAGCAGAGACGAGCTGCGAGTGCGTCCGTTTCTGTGGGACGCTAGCGGGCGGTGATTGTTTCGCCTGCGCCGCTTTCATGATGCTTAGGCGTTGGCGGACGCGGTTCATGATGGCGGCCTTACGGAGCTCGTTCTTCTCGGGCCTGCGTGCTAAGGGCCATGTAGCGGACCCGACGCGGGCGACGCCGCGGTCAGCGATGTTGCTCGCCGGAGACGAGTAGGGCCGCGAGAGGCGGGACGTAACGAGGCCAAGGCGCAGACGGCGCTTCTTCTTTGTGGGGTGTGGGGAGCCATCGACATCCCAGAGAGGACGGCGGCGTTTGAATGGGGCGGGCCGGGGTGGTGATGGAGGGAGCTTGGAGGTGAACGTATATTTGCCCTGGGGTGCAAGGACGAAGGTGAACGTGAACGTCGTCGGTTTGAGGGCGGGAGTGAGGGTGTTGACCCAGTGGTAGGTCGTGGTCGTGCTCATGCCGGTGTTTCGGTATGTGGTTATATGGTTTTGGTTGGTCTTATCCGCAGTATGCGGGTAGGTGGTGCTATAGAGGTGTGTTCATCGCCTCGACGAAGACGAGGACACGATCTCGCTCACTCATTGGTGATCTTCTGTGGAAAGGTTCTCTTGAGAGAGGTGAGGGCGTCGTCAGAGATATAACTCGATTCGTCGTCGGCAATGATATAGAGGTAGGTAGCGCTCTAGTAACGAGGCAGATATGAGGTCGTGGGATGAGAGAGTAGATGAAGCAGTGTCAAGAGATATCAGCTTCGTCGAGGTGGTCGTGAGGTGGTCGTGTGCCTGTTGGTGATGGGGAGTGGAGCAGAGTGGTTAGTAGTCTGGTAAAGTAGTCGCATTGGGCAGAACCGGCATCTTAAGGTATGAACCGCAACTAGCAGCATGACAGACTCGCACCAAGGATGCTGGCCAGACATCAACCAGGCCGCATTGGGATGAGGAGGCGAGAAAGAGGGAAAGAGGCGATGAGAGGCGAGGGGAGGGGAGGGGAACGTCGCATCGCTAGCTGCCGCAAGGGCTGTGAGTGGACGAAAAGGGAGGAAGAGGAGGAAGAAGAGTGGAGTTTTGAGAAAAGCCAAGATGGAGGGATTGGTAGCAATGTAGCATAGTACTGTACGGCGCACAGTACATTTGTGAGCGAAGTATGGGGATGAGAGGGATTAGAGGGATTTGAGAGGGGAGATGCATCGGGGGACTGGGGGAGGGCTGGGAACGGGGGACTGGGGGGGGCAACGCGGAGTGCGGGGAAGGGAAGGGACGAGGGACGAGGGACGATGGTAGTGGAGTGGAGAGGATGTAGTGTAGTGGAGAAGAAACTCGGGAGGGAAGGGACGGGGGGGCGGGGCGGTCATTTCCGCCCTTAGCTTTTCGACTGGCGCGGGTCGCTGGCAGCGCTGGTGGTACTCGTACTCTGGCATAATCTGGCTGTCAAGTACAGTAGAGTTACCAACTGTACAAACCTGACCTGGAGTCCACAGTCAGTTCACAGCCAATCCACGAATCAGGGGCTAAACAAAAGAAAGAAATATATCGGAACAATACGGCCCGACGCTGTTTCTGAGAAAGTGTTTCTTGGCCTGGTACATCTGGGTCCACCATTCCTGCATACTTTGTGGTTCCTTGTAATAGTAAAAGTCTGGGCGTCGGTTGTTGGATCGATGGGGATCGAGCGTGCGAGTAAGCTGCTGGGCAATGGGAGTTGGTCACGCGCCCATGCTTCTCGACTCTCCTCTCTTCTTGTCGCTCTCTCCGGGCTGTGGCCAATGGCTGTCGACACGGCTGAAGATGATCGCCAGGATGAGCGAGGAGTGGGTGTGGGGAGGAATGGGACGCGATGCGAAAGGGTGTAGGTGTACTATGGTAGTGTACTATGGTAGGAAGTTGTGGCCTGTGCATATGTAACAGTACTTGTGTGCATGCTGCTTCGTTGAAGTATTGAATACAGTATCGCTCTGTGTGAAAGAACGATGCTGTGTCCAGCACGGCACGGAGAGTATCACCAGTGCTGCCAGGCAGCGTCATACTCGAGTCGAGCAGACACGCATACTCCAGAGTACAGTACAGTAAACTCGTTGCACACAAAACACCACGGGCGGCCATCCCTCACACGTCTCACGCCGGGTCCTTCTCCCATCTCCCAGCTCCCATCACAACCAGGACCAGTTTGATGAACCGAACCAGCACATCCCAGTCCATCCCCAGTCGCTCCCTCCCAGTCCCACCTTCCCATCCCCCCCTCCACTCCCCGGAGGCGTTCTCGCTTCCACACCCACTGCTGATTTCAGCCTGCTCCAGCCAACTCCGTTCGGTCCCAGCCTGAGCGACTTTCCAAGTGGCGTCTGTGGCTTTCCAACAAGATGAACGGGGACATTCACTAACTCGACCCCTCGCCGTCCCAGCCCAGCCCATCGGCATCGGGAAATCCCTCGCTCTTTGGCGTCAGGCTTACGAGACAACACCTAGCGAGCAGGCGCCTAACTCCAACACCCACCCCCCTCGCCTCATTCTTAATAGGGACGCCGGCATATGTGAGTCTTGAAGGGGCGGCGTACCTGTAGTGCACTGTACGTGCATCGCGTCGCGGTGTCATTCTGGGGAAGAGACGAGTACGAGCACCGGTGTACTCGCTTTCTTATGGCATGTAGGCGAGACCCTGTTGTCTCTCACCTTCCTGGTTGGAAACCCAGTGGCCGGACGACGGACATCTTTGGGGTTGCGGATGGACATCCCCTGAGACTGAGGATGGCAATACTTCAGCGTCACGGACATGTGTTAGAACAGACCTACGAACGCACGTTGGGCGCGTCAACTTTCCATTTCTAACACACCACCACTCCAACTACCCTGCGGCTGGGTCTATTTGTGGAGCAACCGATGAGTTGGACGTTTTTGTTTCAGGTCACCTTCGCCTCCTGGCAAAAAACAAAATATAATATAAGAAAATAATATTCGCCTCCGGGGCGAATGCCAAAAGGGGATGACAGAGACTCTCTGTATTGGGTTTCGTAGCCTGCCCAGCTGGCTAGGTACGCTGTTGACTGCGAAATTGGTGTCTTAATCCTGTTAGATGGAGCCTTGTGTCTGAAGTCTGTGGGCTGTGAGGCTGTGGTTAGCAAGATCTGCCTTCTATAGGGCTTGTGGTTTCAATATCTGGATCTGGACTATCTCTGATCAGCTTAGCCTGCGGTCCGTGAGGCTTCACATCTCGATATCTGTGGGTCGGAAAGTGCGACACGTAAGTGTGAGTCCAGTATAGGTTCTCTCCTATTGTAGGTCTGTTGCCTCCAAGGCCCTCAATCTGTAATCCCCAGCCCAGTGTGCAAGGTGTGTAGGGCCTGCCGCCTCATCGCCATCACATTGAAGGCCATCAATATCACCACAATGATTCACTGCGTCGCCTCACGCTGATTTACGGCGATTCACGCTTCAATACCATCTCACGATTCGTCACAGTATATATTCACGTGATATATGTTTGGGCCAATCACGTGTTGCACGTGCTACTAGAAGAAATTCTTAACAAAATCATCGCCGCTCTTATCGCCAATCATAAGCGAGCTAGGCTTCACTCCAATCCAAGGTACCTTGTACGCTATTTTACAGTGCAAAGGTACTTCTTTCTTAATAATCCCACTGGAGGCAGTGGCCACTGGCGTCCAGAAGGCGGACGAAGGCGACCATCTCCGGCCACGCCTGGAGAACGACCACGCACGCCAACGGCGATAAGCGCTACATCCACAACCCACATACCACTTCCGCCTTAACAACATCGACGACAACGAACGGCCACCCGCGACTCTCCAGAACTACCAACGCCACTACAGCCTCTCTGCAAGTTCACTCTATTGACCCGCGCCCTACGTCCTCGCTCGTCGCTCAGAGCAGACTCTCACGCCCGAGACACATAAGGGAATGAGATGAGCCCCCTCTACAATGCCAGAAAGCCAACGCAGCCACAATAAGGTGAGCCACTCTTCCTCTCTTCTCCTTCCCTCAGGACCCCGATCAAGAGACTAACGATCCCAGCGAACATTCGGCGAAATGTCGAGCTCAATATCCATAGCCAGACGTCCCTCCTTCTCCCCGGCCGACCCCCCGCCGCCCTTCCCCGGCTCGACCTTTACTTTCCCTACCCCTCCGCCACCGCAATCACAATCACATTCCCAAGGCCAGCGCCGCACGCCGCATCCACACAACCCTCCACGATCCTCGCCCTTCAGCGTCATGCTCAACCCACGACACCCCTCATCCCGCCCAAGCCTTGACCGCCAACCGACCGTCATCGATTTGACAGACGACCACCAGGAGCGCGCACCCTCACAGTCGCGGCGCTCGTCACAGCGCGCTACCTTACCACCCCAACTGGAGCGGTCGGATTACACAACCCTTGGGGATGTCATCAGCATCGACTCCGACGATGATGACGACGAAGTCGAGATCGTCTCATCGCGAGCCCTCCCGTCACGACCCTCGGCCCCTCCTTCACGATTGCGGCTCCCCCGCCCGCCTCGCTCGCCACGCCACCACGCGAATCACCCATGGCCACATCTCCCCAGTATGCTCCCCCCGATGGACGCCCCGGAATCGATATTGGATAATCCAAGCCTGCTCTTCGGCGGGCTCGCAGACCTGCTCCCAGACGGCTGGCGCAACCTGCAGGGTAACATGGAGCGGTATATGCTAGGGCGACAGTCCGAAATGGTACCCATCCCCGTGCATATGGCCGGTGGGTCGGTGAGGTTTCGTACGTTTCCTCCTCATGATCATGTGAGGCCGGAACCAAGGAAGGCCGAGCACGTACCGCCACCGCCAGCGAGTGAGGGATTCACGCGCTCTCCCAAAGAGGATGATGTGATAGTTTGCCCGGCGTGCGATGAGGAGTTGGTGGTTGGAGCTGAGGAACCGGCAACGGCGACGCCGCCCGGATCAACCGGGAAGCCAGCTACGAAGGCGAAGGCAAGGAGTAGGAAGGATAGGGAGGAGCACCCTTTTTGGGTGGTGAGAGAATGTGGCCATGTGAGTAAATTTCCGTCTCTCGTTAAATGGTGTCAGGAAGGGCATGTGCTAACACAAGACCAGGTTTACTGCAATAAATGTTACCAGAGCCGCAGGCCAGATGCGAAATCAACGAGCAAGAGCCGATTCCCCGATGTACAGAGCGGTGCGAGAAAGGTCCCACTCTGTGCTGTCGATGACTGCACGAGCGAAGTTGGGGATAAGAAGTTCTGGGTTGGCGTCTTTATGTGACGAGTTTACTTTTACCGCGGACGGATAACCACGTGGTTTTCCGTTGACTCACTGATTTTTCGACGCGGATTGTGTGGAGTACTCATGAGGTAGCATACGGATGGAGGGGATGGGCTACCATTTCCACCAAGGGGTATCTTGAGTTCCCATCCAGCGCTCGACACATTCCCAATCGATGATTGCGAGCCCTGTGTTTGAGTGGGAAGTAGAAGTGGGATTAGAACAGGAAGGGATGGGACAGGAGTCAACATTGGGATTATCGACTATCAGCTTCGATAAACCATGCATTGCATACAGCGCGGCGTACACCTTTGCATATTACATGCTCTTGCCCTCGGTGTTTATTGGTTGCTTTTTTTTGTTTTTACGATATACTGGGACGGTAAGGGGGCGGCTTG